>SNQJ01S0016499.1:0-28169 GCA_010110895.2 Picea sitchensis
ACATCACTGCAGAGTTGCTGGAAAAAGAAATAAAAGAGCAACGATCCACATATCAATCTTTTCGGAAGGAAGAAGAATACTGGAGACTCAAATCCAGAAGTCTTTGGCTGAAGGCTGGGGATAGGAACACCTCCTTCTTCCACTGGCAATATAGAGCAAGACTGTCCAGGAATCACATAGCATAAATCAAAACAGTGGAGGGCCAAGTTTGCAAAGGCTACAATCAAGTCAAAGCTGCCGTAGAAACCCACTTCAGGAATTTATACAGAGAAGGTACTCAAAGTAACGAAGAGGAGACTACCGATTTCCTCTCCAACATCCCTTCCCTCATCAGCCCGGAAGATAACGCAATCCTCTGTAGACCAACAACAGAGGAATAAATCATTAATGTTATCTGGTCCATGGATGCAGACAAGGCACCAAGGCCTGATGGATTTACAATCCATTTCTACAAA
The DNA here is from genome assembly GCA_010110895.2 of Picea sitchensis. Taxonomy (NCBI): domain Eukaryota; kingdom Viridiplantae; phylum Streptophyta; class Pinopsida; order Pinales; family Pinaceae; genus Picea; species Picea sitchensis. The sequence goes on from SNQJ01S0016499.1 coordinate 456, forward strand.
ACTTGCTGGCATATTATCAAGGAAGATCTCCAGAAAATGATAAGTGGGTTTATGAAAAAATCCAAGGTAGGGGGAGGAACTAACTCCACTTACCTGGATTCAATCCCCAAAGACTCCAACCCCGATACATTTGCAAGGTTCAGGCCCATATCGCTGTGTAACGCCTCCTATAAGATTCTGGCAAAACTCATAGAAAATAGGATCAAGCCGCTGCTAAAAAGATTGATCTCCAGTCCTCAAGGTGGTTTTGTGGAAGGTAGGCACATTCTGGACAATGTAATCCAAGTCCAGGAGACAATACATACAAGTAAACAGCGGAAAGAGAAAGGAATGTTGATAAAATTAGACATGGCGAATGCGTTTGATAGAGTCAATCGCTCATTCCTTTGCAAAGTTCTTCTCACCTTTGGCTTCTCGCCTCATTTTGTTCAGCTAATTAAAGCCTACATTGACAGTCCATGGATTGCCCCACTAGTCAATGGCTGCCCAACCAATTTTTTCCAAGCTCAGAGAGGAACCAAGCAGGGATGCCCTCTCTCCCCTTTCCTGTACATCTTAATGGCTGATTCTTTTAGTCGAAAAATCACTGCGGAAAGATTAGCTGGTAACATTCTGGGTCTCAAACCGTCCACTGGAGAAGAACCTCTGAATCATGCGCTCTTCGCCGACGATTCCCTCCTTCTTGGGGGAGCCTCCATCAGAATTGCCAAATCTTTTGACACAGTCCTCAAAAATTATTGCAGAGTATCGGGAGCCTTAGTGAATGAGAGCAAAAGTGAAGTCTTCAGCTGGAATATAAGTCAGCACGAACTCACAGGCATCACTACTCTCCTCGGGTTCAAAGGACAAAAAAAATGCGACAGGTTTAAGTATCTCGGCCTTCCCATAATCTCCGGCGTTAACAAAAGATCGCTTTGGAGCGATGTCATCTCCAAAATTAAATCAAAAATTTCAGCGTGGGGAGGCTACTGGTTGACTAAGGGAGGCAAAGTAATCTTAATTAAATCCCTGCTGTCTGCGCTTCCAATCTTCCAGGCGACATTTCTTCTAGCACCAAGAAATGTGATGGAGCAGATCTCCAAACTCCTTAGAGATTTCCTGTGGTAGGGAGGGAAGGGCAATGAAAATAAAATGCATTTGGTGTGCTGGGACGTGGTTAAAAAATCCATGGCAAAGGGCGGGCTACAAATTAGAGACCCTGCACTTGTAAACTTAGCGCTGGGAGGGAAGATTTTGTGGAAACTAATCCACGAGCCCACGCACCTGGTCAGCGACACCCTGCGTGCAAAATACAGGCCCAACCAAACTCTCAGCAACCTCCAAAATGAGAGCTCAGTCATTTGTACGCAGGTGTGGAAATTGTGTTGCAAAAGCAGCAAATTCTTCAAAAATTCGCTCTATAGAACGCCTGGCAATGGAAAACACACGCATTTGTGGCTAGACCGCATCATGGGAAGGGAACCATTGGCTGAAAACGTGGATATAACAGATCTCAGAGACTGGTTGCAGAGAGTAGGAGTCAATAGATTATATGACCTCTCAAAATGGGATGAGCATGGAGACTGGGCAGGATGGGATTTTCATGGAGTCCCAGCCCGGTTATCACTGCAACTATCCACTTTTGAAGATTTGCTGGAGGACGCCGCCCCTGTCAACAGAACTATGAAAGATAGTTGGGGTTGGGGCCAAACAGGTGTATACACCACGGCAGAAGGATATAAAAACTTGCAGGCTTCAAGAAATAACAGCCAAACTCTGGCATTCTGGAAAAACGTCTGGGAACCGCTAGACGTACCTAAAGTGAATTTCTTCTTCTGGACCCTGGTGCACAATAAACTTCTAACGGGAGATAACCTGGAGAAAAGGAACATAGTGGGACCTCACAGATGTGTGTTATGCAACAATAATTCTGAAACAGCCCAACACTTATTCATGGAATGCATCTTTGCCAAAGAGGTCTGGGGACTCATCCTACAGGACCTCCAAATTTCTCTTCAGCCACAGAATTCTGTTGCGGAGCTCTTTGCCTCTTGGAGTCTCATCTATCCCCAACAAATCCCCTTAAAATCCATTTGGCGCAAAATCTGGACAACGATTCCAAAGTATGTATGTTGGCAGATTTGGTTGGCACGCAATCAACTAATTTTCAAAGAGTTGCGGCACAACCCGATGCAAGTGGCTACAAAAGCTAAATCCTTCCTCTTGGAAGTGGCCCAACAACAGTATTTTAAAGAGGATCCTTTGTTATTGCCCGAGAAAAAGAGGTGGCTAGGCCCTCATGTGCCTTATCCAGGTAAGCTTCCTCACTCCCCTCATTCTGTCACACCGGATTGGCACATAAGAGATGATGACGACACTTTCCAGTCTTGGTGGTGGTCTCAAAATTTACCCACAATTTTCTTTGACGGGGCGTCTAAAGGAAATCCCGATGTCGCTGGTGCTGGGGGGTCATCTACTCCCCGGAGGGGTCTACAAAAGACTGTTTCTGCTGGGGATTAGGTCAGAAAACCAACAATCAAGCCGAGATGCTAAGGCTCATTAAAGCTTGCCACATTTCCAGAGAAAAAGGAATCAAAGACCTTCAAGTATTCGGAGACTCAGAGATAATAATAATAAACTTAAACAAGGAGACTTGGTTTAGCAACGCTAGCCTAAACAAAACCTTGGACAGATTGAAGAGAGTTCTTCAAGACTTCAACTCATGCAAGTTTTATCACATTCTTAGAAAATCAAACACTGAAGCTGATCAGATGGCGAACAAAGGCAGCACACTCATGAAAGGACTGCTAATTGTAAACAATGAAAGATTTGTTCAAACTCCTTGATAATGCTGAAAAACAAAAGCAGCAGCAGTTAGTAAACTGTATTGTAATAGAGGCCGCTTCGGCTAAAACCCATTTTCAATTCAGATAAATAAATTTCATACCTGTTATAGTTAAAAAAAAAAAATAGTATTAAATAAAGCTTTATAAATAAATTATTAATTGATATAAGGTGTAGTACTCTATTATTCCGAAAGTCATTTATTCCTAATAATGTACTCTATGTGCTAAGTAGTCATACCGGTAGGTAATAGATTTGTAGAATATTAGTAATCTATAGGGCTTATAACAATAGTACCATGTAGTAAAAGTTATAAATAGTGTTAAATAAAGTAAATTAATAATACATCTAAAGTATACTACTTGTTTTGACCTAATGTCATTTATGGTAAATAATGCAATTTATTTATAATAATGTACTCTATGTACTATGTAGTCATAATGGAGATAATAATAATAGATTAGAAGTAGTACTAGATTGTGTTAAATAAGGAATTACTATTTCATTAGGACACTTTATTTAACACTATTATTATATATTTATGACATTATTTAACACTATTATTATATATTTATAATATTATTTAATACTATTATTAAAACATTTATGTACTACTATTATGATATTGTTATCATTACTAACTTTTATCATAACAATATCATTACTATATGGTATTATTACAATTTATGTTTTTACATGAGTATTATTATAATTTATGTTTTTACATGAGTATTACCTCCTCCAGTGAATGATATTAGGTTTTAATTAATTTATTATTATTATTAATTATGGAAATTCCCTTTATAGAGTTTTATAGGTTTTATAGTTTAATTGCGTTAACTTTAAAACCCTAAACTTAAGTTTTTGGCATCGTCAGTGTTTATTGTACAGATTTGCAACCCTTACCTTCGACTCTTTGTCCTAAATATGAATCCATGTATTGGATTTGAAACAACCCTTACCTTCGACTCTTTGTCCTAAATATGAATCCATGTATTGGATTTGAAATGCAGATCAAAACATGTCTCTCACTGTGGTTAATCCAGAAGAATTATCTCAAAATACAATTATAACGTTGTAAATGTAATAATTCGATATATAAGGATTAATAAAGGGTTTTACACATAATATGGGGCTTTGTCTAGGTCTTAACATGTTCCTCCCATTCAAACAAGTGTTTTCTCAACACTTGACTAACCACAAGTATTTATGCATGAAGAACACATCTTACCATGTTGCCACTCTCAATCCGCAGGTTCTTCCATTTGAGGAGGTGCTATGTAATTGCTCTAGTATGATTTTCCATTCTTCATTAATCTCTGTAAAATAGTTTGGATCTAGGGATCTTGTTGTTTATTACCTTCTTTAAAAAAGAAAATGGAAGACTATATGTACACGTGAATATGGAGGAAACTCCAATTTTTAATACATAATTCTAAACTTCTTCAAAACCTTATAGCTAATAATATTTTTGTGTTAATTTATTGTCCTTATTTTTTTCTTGAGAGACATGTTTATATGGTTGTATCCTCAAAAAATACCCAATCCTAATTTCAAAACCTTCATTGTGATGTTGATCTGATTGTTGTTGCATCCTATTTTGTCCCACAACCAATTTGTTCCTTCAATAGTTTGAGAACCTCTTATGGGTTCCCAATGTGTCCCTCCATTGCTTGAACCTTTTTATTCCCTTTCTAGGGTGATGTAATGGATGGAAGATGTGTTGGAAGATTATTGTTTTCTAGCTTCGATGTCAACCCTAGTCATGGGTTTTGGACCAGTAAGATTGATGAAGGTATTTGGATGAAGGAAAAAATGCACATGTAGATACAAGACCCATCAATGGATATTATACATATAAGAAAGTTTTCGGGCGGTATGTGGAACATCAATGGATCCCATATTTATGAGAATGAATTTTTGAAGATGACAAAGGAATTAGAAGAAGGAAGTACATGTAGCCTTGAAAACAATTAATAAAGAAAAGAATTGCAAAATAAGAAATTGTCAGTTCAGCCCTAATGTTAAAGGTTGAAAGGACATAAATGAAGCAACAACATCATTATACATTCATTTGATAATAAGTCAAATTTAAGAGGAAATAAGAAGTAAATAAGGACGGATTTCAAGGAGGATGAAGTCTTCTATGATGTAGTTTTAAGGGTTTCCAGGACTCCGGCTAGTCAATAAACATGTAGTTCCAAGGTAACAACCATAACTTCTTCATCAAGAATCCAAACGATGTGGGACAAATTTCATTGGAAAGAGTACTGCTGTATTTCTTGAAAAAGTAGGTTTATAATCAGATGATGTTAAATATTGAGCTGGGGCATTTTAAAGGGTCTCCTAAATAAACCAAATTGAACAAGGTCTACCATTCTCTATAACTTTGTGGGAGGATTCAAGGAGTGAAACTTGGAGAAGTTTCAGAGATAAATTGAATAATATTATCTACAGGATCAGAGTATTCCAAGAATTGAATAATTGTAGAAATTCTAAGAAGTCTCACTAAGCATTATCGGTTCTATGTGATGGTTGGTTGATGGTGATGATTTAATGTGATTTTTTCATCTCCCTGTGATATTCTTGGGTGGAAGGAGGGAGCAAGGATGGAGAGTTCAACTCTCTCTTGATATTGAGGATTGCATCTCCTCTTGGAGGCTATCCCTCCCTACATTTGGAAGTTGTAGCTACCTTGAAGTCATTACTTCCCTTGAACAATAACTATTGATTATTTCTCATATATTGTGCATGGTGTATTGTGGTGTATTGAGTAACTCGTACTATTTTTCATTGCTCATTGATATAATTGAATGGTTTAAGTATAACTTGAAAAAGGTTTAATTGTACTTGATATTGATCTAACTTCCTCAATATCAATGTGATGATATCCATAAATTCCCCCAAAAAAGGGACATTTTTATTGAAGTATGGAAGGATGTGTTGTACCACCATTCTGCCAAAGGCAAACCACTTGACCCATTGTAAAAGGTTTATCAAATGAAAATCAATGTAGATATCCTTCTAGAAATTTATCAATCTCAAGCCCCATTATATTGAGGGTGGTAAGATGATTTGTGAGTCAATTGAGTACCCAAACAAGAAAAATACTCCACTTAAAAATTTTCCATTGAAAATTGGACTTATCACTTACAACAATATTGGGGACTCCATGTAGCTTTTGGAACAGCTTTCCAAGAATGTCAGGGTTATTGTAATTTACTTTTATAAAGGATGAGCAAGAAAGAAAAATGGCATACCCTTCTGTCAACTAATCCACTACCACCATGATTATAGTCTTTCCTCTGCTTTAGGTGCATGTAATAAAACCATTGAAACTTCCTCCCATCATTAAATTGGGATAGCTAATGGATGTAGGAGACCTTTCATCTCCACTGTCTCCTCTCCCCTATTCTATTGGAAAGCTAAAACCACATAAATTTTGGAACATCGCTTTTAAGTGTATCTTCCCCTAAAAATACCTCTATTTATCCCATATAATGCCAATAATCATGAATGTCCTCTTATGGGAGAAGTGTGCAATTCCAGAAGCACCTTCTATTTGAGTTGGTAATTCAGACATAAATATATGATCTATGACCATAGAAAAATCATTCTTTCAAACAAAATTATCTAATGAAATGGGGTCCTCTTTTAGTTGTTGAATTATCCTGCATAATTCTTGATATGTCTTCCATTCTATCCTTACTTCTTCCACCCAACTCGATTGCAAAATAGAAATATACATAGTGAACATTTTGTTTCTTCTTATTTCCTTGAAAGGGCATATGCCACAACATTTTCCCTGCTTTCCTCCTTTTTGGTAGATAATTTCAAAGTCGTAAACTATCATATTTGTAATACATTTGTGTTTCTCTTCCTCAAGATAATTGTTGGTCCAATAATTAATTCAAACTATCATGATCCTTTTTTACTTTGAAGTGTCTTCTCCCAAGGAGATAAGGGTGTCATTTATGAAATACATGTAGTATGGACAACAATTCTTTTTCATAAAATGGTTTAATTTTTTTTTCCTTTAAGTTGGATTCTTTCAAAGGCAGAATACCTCTATTGCATTAAAATTGCACCAATTCCATGGCCCAATGAATCATACTCCACAATAAATGTTTTTGTGTTAGGTGACTAGGGACAAGAGTTGCACATAGACTCCTGCTTTTTGAAAAGATTTATCCGTTCCTTTAGTCCAAGAAAATGATTTCTTCTTTAAGAATGTTGCTAGAGGGTGTTTCTATTTGACCGTAGTTCTTGACAAACTTGTGGTAATATTCTATAAATCCTAAGAATCCTCTACCTTCTTCAAGATTTTGAATTCATTACCCCTAATAGATTTAATTTTCTTAGGGTCAACTCACACCCCTTCACTACTTACAATATCACCTAAATATTCCACTTCTTGAACTCTAAAGGCACACTTGGAAGGATCTTCATAAATTTATTTCTCTTCCAATAGTTGTAATACTTTATCAACATGTTTTATGTGCTCTTCCCAATATTATTTGTAGATTAGCATGTCATTAAAAATACTAACAAAACGCTTTAAGGAAGGGCTTGAAAATAGTATTTATCAAGCTTTTAAATGTTGAAGGTGCACTAGTAATCCCAGATCACCAAAAACTCATAATGAATTCTCTTACATGTTCTAAAATTTGTTTTGGGAATGTCTTCCCACCTCTTCGATTTGATGTTATCCTAAATCAAGATCCAACTTAGTAAAGAATTTTTCTCCAGCATGCAATTCATCTAATAATTCATCAATGACATGAATAGGAAACTTATATTTGATTGTCATTTTGTTGATTTGTCTATAACATAGACACATACACTATGAACCATCCTTTTGTTACCACTTGTGAAGATAAATAACTTTGTCTAGGTTGACTGATGTCAACCTCTATCATTTCCTAGATCATACACTCAATATCACTCATCTATGCATACAGATAAATGTAAGGGGCCTAATTTTAGGTTGTACACTTCCTAGTTGAAAATTATAGCATGGTCATGATCTCAAGAACATGGAATACCCTCTAGGAATTTCACCAAATACCTGGAATGATTGTTGATAACTATGTGTCACCGAGTATGTAGGACAACAAGGATGAGAGTGTGTTGTTGCTTTCACCGGATGTTAAAGTCATTGGTTCGCAACCTGCGGGGACAAAAATTCTAACCATGTTAAGGGTTGGTGGTGTCTGCCTGCACGACCTCTGCGATTTGACGGGCTTAGGGGATGCCCCCGAAGTCAAGGTTTCGCTTTCACAAAGACGATAATGACAGATGTTCTGATGAAGATATATTTATTTAATTGTGAAACACACCGACGCCCTTTGAGTAATGTTTCATGCTATTAGATCTTATCACTTTCGGTTTGGACACCTGCAAGTTTATTTTCATTGTCATTTGAGGACAATCTCATGAAAATATATTGACAATTAAGGGTCGATGTTTCCAATGATTAAAAATCCATTGGACCCATAATAACATCAACACCACCCATTTCAGATGTAAATCATGGGGATATCCAAAAAAAATACTTCCCCATGTTGAGATTAATAATATGGCATCCCCTGAACAATTTACTGCATTTCCATTTGAAATCATTACTTGAAACGTTATGCTAGGATATATAAACAATTGATATCTTTGCTAATTTGTGGACTTACGTACCATATGGGTACTGCCAGAATCAATCAAGGCTATTACCTTTTTTCTTTTGATGTGTCCTTATCACTTGAGGGTTTCTAGAGTACCGATATCGTCCAATGCATGACAATATATTGTTGGCATTCTCTTGTAGATATGGATCTTGTGGTATTTCCAACTCCTAATATTCTTCCTCTGCAGAGGTCTATGCAAGAATAATTTCTTCTCACTGATAAATGAAATTCATCCTCCATCTAGTGCACAAAAAAATTGGATTTTAGCCACAAATGCACACTTCAAATGGCAGAACCAATTCTACCAAATTTGTAACCTATTTTCATAAAAATTCATTGAAGAAAATATTCTCACTAGATTTGGAAGTCCCGGAAAATTGTAACAAACAACGATCAAGCTTTTAAATCCCTTTCAATGATATATTTTGTCGTACATAACATTATTCTTGGACATTATACTCTAATTCACTCATCCTCAGGGTAATGGATTGGCTGAATCATCAAACAAAGTATCATAAGGGTTTTCACTAAGAAGGTTTTGACTTTATAATAAAAAGAGCTTGGCATTGTCATCCGAAATATGCACTTTGGGCAAATAGAATAAGCACTAAAAGAGAAATGTGTATCTCTCCATTTCAATTAATCTATGGCATTGATGTTTTACTTCCTATTAATCTTATTTCTTCATCATGAAATTGTTACAAGATTCTCAAGAAGAACCAAATGATCTTGCTAGAAGAATAAATTAGATAATTAGCATGCAGCAAACAGGAGAACAAGTAAATGAAAATTTTCAAGAATATCAAGATAAAATGAATACTATTTTTTATAGGAGAGAAAAATAAAGAAACTTTGTTCTTGGAGACTTGGTTTTAAGGTATAGAAAAGAGAAGACATTGGTAAACATGGAAATTTTGATAACATGTGGCTTGGACCTTTCAAGATTGTTTCAATTGAAGGAAACAATTCATTTTCTCTCATAATTTGGATGGTGACTTGTTGGAATTGCCTGTGAATGGGAGGATCTTGAAACATTTTATTCAATTCTAGATAGTTTCTTATTTTACATTCATTGTATATAATCGGTTTGAATTGACATTGGCATTTACTTTCCATGTACCCCTCAAACAGACTTCTAAAATATTTCCTTTGAAATAAGTTGATTAGATACCAAGCTGAAATTCTCTAACCCATTATTATTATTTTTATCAATATGGATGATATAATTAAACATGTTTAGAAATTTCTCTTTAAGTTAATAAATTTCTTTAATATTTAGAATTATTAATTTTAATTTGAACATTATTTATTTCTTTATTTAGTTAGATTGTTATTTTTTAACTAGCATATATGTTTTTCAGTTAATCAATATTCTCTTTAAATAAATAAACTCGGATGATATGTAAATTTTATTAATCTTAAATGTAGTAAATATTGTTCTTGTTGCACATTATTTTCACCATCCCTATGATCTTTAATGATGTGTACCTATCTATTGCTTTTAGAGGGGTCACAGCGGCCTGAGTTCCCTCGGTTAGGAAGCATGAACTTTTCCTGAGGGAAAAAGTTGCATTTTCCTAAGTGTAAAAACCTTATAAAAAGGGAATGTTCGGTGTTGCTATATAGGTGTGTTTGTGTTCTACCACCAAGTAGTTGCACTATAGCTGTGGTGCTTAATAGTTCGTGTTGCTATAGCTAGTGCTTAACATTCCACATCGCACGCTTCTGTAGAATTTCTAGAAGGAGAAGCTTCTTGGGTGAGGTGGCATCCCAATGGTTTGGATCTTACTTCCACTTCTCAAGGATTTAGTGGATCATCCTAACCTCCTCACCTTATCCCTCTTCAACTTATCAAAGGAGAGAGCCTCATGGAGAAGGGGTTCATGGTTCTTGGTTGTGGTTCTTTGGTTTGGAATTATTAGCCTATTGGAGTGGTTTTGAGATTTGATTTGTCAAGATAGATTGTGAGCAGCTTATCAGATCTATGGTCTCGAATTCTTGGAGTCAAAGTGTGGGGAACGAAAGACAACAGTTGGACCCACGATCAAGGCAATGGTTGTAATCTCTCTCTTTCAAATTCAATATGATACAATAATATATCTCTTTCCCATGTGCTAGATCTATTTTTATTGCATAACTCCTGATCATATGTATAGATTAACTACTGAATATAGCTATTTGCTTTCACTTTCTATTGGTTGTTGCTTTGATCTCAATTCTATCAAGAGTACTCCGAGCCGGGTTTAGGAGCAACAAAATATTAAGAAAGCGACACGTAGGTATGTCTTTTATTCTCACTTCCAATTTAATTCAATAGGTTAGATCTAGGGAAAGCGATATATTCTCTCCTGTTTTGTTCTACATCCAGCTGGATCTAGGAGATTGGTTTGTGTCCACACTCACTAATTTATCCAATAACAAAATTGCTCTAATCTTAATCGGGATCGGATTGTCTCCCATTTAGTCTATTTCTTGTTTGATTTCTTGTTTTTTTGTTCTCTGAGTCTGTGGAGATCCATCAAGACTCTCTATTTGAGTTCACTCAAAATTTTGGTCCTTTTCCAAATTCCTTTGTGGTTACACATTCTCAAGACCTGCACTTTTGGCCCTCATGAGAATTATTGATGTTCAAGGCCTCTACTATTCAGCTTATAGTTTAACTTCTCAAGACTTACCTATGTCTAGGACTCATGAATACCTAATTCTCAGACCGCACTTGGCTGGCTATCGCTAACTTGTTTAAGAAAAATCTTTGGATTGGTTCTTGTCATTTTTGATGCCCAGCTTGAAACAACTGATTGAACTTTGAGCCTATATTGATTTGTTTATAGTCTTCTTGACATTATTTGAGCTGCTTTTAGCCACCTTTTCTTTGTTTGGTTTTGAAAGATTAGTCTCTTGCTTTGAGTGCCTTCCAATTCTAAGCGTAGTTTTTCTTTAGAATTTTTTTAGGAAAGATAAGATTCTTCAACAGTTCATTAAAAGAAAACCTTTAGTTTGGGTTTCTTTGTTTTAAGAAAGTTCATTATTGGCTTTAGTGAAATTTTGGAAACAAAAAGATTTAATTTCGCTTTGAATTAGATTGGGGCATCCTTGCATTTGAAGTATTTAAATCGCATGATTGATATTAATGAGTTTAATATATTTTGGGACATGTGCATATGGGAGGATAAATTGTTTTCTCCTTCTCAGAGCATAGATTTCATTGAAACGAAAAGATTGCATATTCATATCTTTGCATAACTTTTCGAGTCGGTCAAAACAATTCATATTGTCCATGCCATCTTCCCTTTGGAGTAACAACAACCATAAATAAAAGCCATAAAAATCTGATTGGTATTTTTATCTTTTGTAGTAGCAAACCTACATTAGATTAGTTGTAGGGATTTGAATAGTGTGAAAGATAACTTTCCAAAGTCAGCAACAAACATAGAATCTTGAGTTAGGGGATAAATTCCATTTGCAACATATCATCCCCGAAGCCCTTCTAACACAAGGGTCAAGCACTAGGTCGTGATTATGTTGGCAGAGTTACCTTCACCCCCGCTTTGTTGGACACACTGTAGACTTGCACGCATTATGGGGGCTTGAGGTATGACCCACAATGCCGAAAGTGTTTTCCTTGAGTTGATTTCGGCTAGATAATCACTTTGCGTATGGATCGGACCGGCCGACTGTCCCCGTGCTTTATTGTTGGGTTGGTGGTAACCTTAGTGGCCTATCTCTAGGTTCTTTACACAAGCTGACTGTGGAGAGGAAAGTCTTCATGGCACTGAATCGAATACAACCCACTGGCCTCTTTGAGGGTATAATCACGACATGTGGGAGCTTGCACCGTAAGTGTAAGTCCTGCCATGTGTCAGTCAACGTGAATCCTTTTCCAACTTCTATCTCACTCTTCTTACTTGTTCCCCGCTGACGTTGGATTTCTAATTAACACGGCCTAGTGAGTTCATTGTGAGAAGGTTTTGTTTTGCTTGCTTGCTTCCTAGACTTTTAGCGTGGTGCTGTCTTCCTTAGTGGACTCTAGATTGATTTTTATTTAATGGCTGCCGGGCCTCGAATGACCAATGAAGGAACCCCGGCTCCGGGGGAACCTTTGTTTTTCCTCTATGGAAACATTGGTCCTCCTCACATCGCCATTTTGAGCCTCTATGTCTCACAATTGGATTGCCGGTGGTTGTTTTCCACTCAGGTAATCCCGAATGCAGTTAGTGCTTCAGTCGTAAGCATTTTCCCCCCAAGAACATCAACCCATGTTGATCCTTCCATTGTCTTCACCGGTAAGGTCTTCTTCTTCGCTACAGTCTCCTCTTCCGCTTCATCATCTTCTTCATCGAAAATAAAGTTCTAAAGCTATAAACCCGGATTAAGAAGAAGAAGAAAAAGAAAGATTAGCATACAAACAAGGGTCGAAACCTCCAACCGCTGTAAAACATGTTGGAAAACAAACAACACAAGCATCGTTAATCGTTAGAGTGTTTCGATGATGTCAAGATCACCCAAAACAACCTCAGAGCCCAAGTACCCTTGCAGATTTGTAAGGGTAGCCATCTCTTTAAGGATTGCCCTCGTATTCATCCAAGGTTGTAGAAGCATGGTCTACACACCTCGCCAACCTATGTCACAACAACAACATGTCAATAGACCCTCCGCCAACCAGCCTATACCGCTGGGAAGAATAAAAGTAGAGTCGTTCCCTGCATGTTATGCAAAGGGAGCCATTCCACTCCACCTTTGCCCCTCAGATGGAAGAAGCCTTAAATTACCGAAAGACACAATTATCATACCTCAACTTCCCGACCGCTTATCGCAGCTTTCTCAACCCACCAGAAGCTGATGCAGGCTGATCACTTCCGGGTCCCTTTCACCGGGTCAATCCGCTGATCATGTCACAACTGTCATTCCTTAGTTGAACCAATGACAAAGTGCTGGATCTGATACTCATCCTCGGGTCAACCCTAATTCCTAGAGAGTAAGCACCTAAGCTAAACATCTGCTTCACCTGTCAATTCCCATTCTCCCCTTTGAGAATGAAACTCAAGTGGTCGACTGATCTCTCCATCGGTCATTCTACTCTCCCGCTTAGAGTAAAACCTAATACCGCCCATGTTTTTCTAGTTGATATAGAATCTACCGTGCTCAGGGGTATTCCTCCTTCTCCCAAGGAACCTCCTCCAAGTAATGTGAGGCCATCCATTTTGACGGGTGTGCTAATCCCCACCTCTTCATCTTCCTCTTACATTCCTTTCCAGATAACAATACAGGCTTGTGGTCGGGACGTTACCAAAAAAACTGATAGATGAAGGTCTGTCTCATAGTATTTTGTCCATTGCTGGGCATTATTGGGTTGTCCCTTCACTCTATGCTTCTGCCACGCTTAATCTGCTAGCTTTTAATATAAGAACTAGTCAATCTTTAGGGGATCTTTCCCGCTTTTCTATATAACTTTGGGAGGGAACCGCCTTATTGATGTCATGGTAGTCCAAGATTCCCTGGATTTCTCTTTACTCCTTGCGAGATTATTATGTCTATCACACGAAAGCTATTGTCTCTACTCTTTTTCGTGGTGATATCTTTCCCTCAATGATGGACGAAGTTGTGACTATTGATCAACTTTCATTCATTGACCTACCGGATTGCCTCTCTCAATGGTTCTTGTATGCAAACAAGATTTCCTTCCATTGTGTCCATTATGTGGGTTGTTTCATGACTTCAACTTTGATGACTTAGGATCCAAAGAATTGACATGGTGATCTCTTCGATAGGGTTGTTAGAGCCCTGAGCATCTCTTTACTCATGTCATAACCCTCACATGGTGTCCTTCCAGTGCTCTTCCTTCCGTTGAAGACCTCTTGGAAGATATGATGTGATTTCCAACCTTGACATGGTGTCATTCCAGCATTGTCCTCTTGGAATCCAAGGATTCAAGAACAGAGGTCTCGAGGATAGTTTATTTATCTCTGAGGAAACCGCGTTAAAAAAATGAAACAGGTTAATGGCGGGATAGTTTTGGCGCCTCCTGCAACCTCGCTGCTAAAAAACAAATGTAGGTTTCAAGATGGGGTTTTAAGTCTGGGAAACCTTTAAAACAAAACAGAGGTTTCGGGAGGATAGTTTTTAGGTTCTCGTGGCAACCTCAAGTAAAAATGAAGCATAGGTCTAGGGATTGAACCTCGATTTTCGAGATAGTTTTTTGTGTCTCCAAGGTAAACCCTTGTTAAAAAAATGAAACAGGTTACGCATAGTTCTTGTTTCGTGTCAAGCTCAAAAATGAAATAGTTTTCCCCTCTCTTTGGAGAGTCAAGTCCTTCGCCTAGTATTTGAAGCTTCATTTCATCCTCCTATGTCATTTGATGAATTGAAGCTTGGGGGGGAATGCTTTCATCCTTTGGATTTCATGTTGAAGTAGAGCCTCTAGTTTCTTAATTTGGGGGATAATTACCAACCATCCATATGTTATGCGCTGGGAAGTCGCAAGTTTTCTATGGTCTGCTTTGTGTAAAATGAAACCAATTTTGAGCTCAGCATGGCTTCCTTTGTCTGAACTGTGTAAAATGAAACCAGGTCCAAGCATAGTTTTAGATATTTTTTAAAGTTTATGTGAAATAAAAACAATCCCGAGCTGAGTCTTTGTTCTTCTCGTGCTCAGAATCAAATGAGAATGTAAACTCAGCATACTTTAATAATTTTGACTCAGAAGGTTATATGAAAAAGGAACCCCTGAGTTCCCTTGTAAGCCTCTTTTTAGACTCTCTAAACATGAAAAGATTGTCGAGCGACCTGCTATTTTCATGCTCGATAAAAATTTGAAGTGGGTAAGGCCCTCGTTTATAGTTTAACCCTTTTCGGTCTTGTTGGACTACCGTATCGAAAAAAGGAACCGAGAGTTCTCTTTGCGTTTTTCCAAACTCTATAATCTTGAAAACCTTTTGAGAGTTTTCTTTCTTTGGACTCATAAAAAAACATCATTGACGCTAGCCCATATGGACATGAGTTCTCTTTAAGTGTTTTTCAGACTCTCAAAACATGGAAACCCCCGAGTTTTCTATCTCAGGACTCATTAAACAAACATCGATGTATCTGTATAATGTGGGACCGAACCACTCCTTCCTAGGGTTCATTAAAACATACTTCGAGGGACTCGTCAAGGATGAGCTTAAATTAACAAGCATATGTGATCCTTCAAGCTTGTGTAAAATAAAGAGGTACTTTCCTATTTAAAATGGTGGGGGAAAAATTTGTGAAAGAACTGTGTCTAAAACCTACATTCCATGAAAGAGTCACTTTTGAACATGACACCTTTTACTCGCTTTGTGTCTAGGTTTGGAAAATCTACTTGTCTCTTTGGTCATACCCCTATAAGATTACAAATTTGTCGTGATCCTTGTTGTTGAGTCAAGAGCCCAAGACAATTGGTGTGTTGTCAATAAGGTTCAAAAGATGTCCAACCCGAAAAGCCTTCTATTATGTCAAATACTTCTGCGCCTTAAAGACTTTCTATTTCCATAGCTTCTACCATCCTCGAATAAATTCCGAATCACTTGTTAATTGATCTACATCAAATCTTGTTACTTGTTTCGTCATTGATGTGGGATACATTAAGGCCCTCCCCAGGATTTGTAGCCCTTTCCCTGGCCGACTTCAACTCATTATCCGGGAATTAGACTTAGAAACTAATTGGTACCTTTGAACTTGCATGCCTTAATGGAAACTTCTCTCACTGAAAATCATGGGAACACATCAATGTACCTTGATCGTTATATATTTTAACTGGCTCGACATCATCTCATTCATTCACACTCAATGGATTGTACTAGTGTACCTTTGGGAGTCATTGACATTAATGGTGATTTCCCTCTGCATCCTGCTAACTAGACATTAATGAATCGTAATCAAGTGGAGCCTTTTACCATGTTCGATTTCAACACATGGCCTGCTGGTTAGATTCGTACTATAGAGTGGCGAGATGAAGACCCTGGATATTACCATATTGGTCTAGGTTGTGAAGGAGTATCTGTGATTTGTTTTGACACAAAGATCCACTTTATATGTCTCGTGGCTATGTTCAAACTTGAGTCTTTAATACATAGATCCATAGTGTATTTTGGTGGCTATGTTTATAGATTTGAGTCATAATTGACATGGATCCACAAGAACGTTTATGGCCATGACTGTCTTTTACCGAATGACCTCTGCATGTTGGTGTTTATGCTTTGAGTCATTTATATTCCGAAAGGCTGGAATGCCTACCTGATGATATATTATTGTAATCAGAGTGTCCTTGTTTGTTGGCGTTTCCTAATCAATCGCTCCTAGTTCCATTGATACCGACAAAGTATTTCAAATTAATAATTGCCTAACTTCATAATTTTGGGGATCTCTGTTACATTATTTTCATCATCCCTATGATCGCTAATGATGTGAACCTACCCATTGCTTTTAGAGGGGTCACAGAGGGTCTGAGTTCCTAAGAGAGAAGGAAGAAGAACTTTTCCGAGAAAAGAAATGGCATTTTCCCATGCAAAAACCTTATAAAAGGAATGTCTGCAAGCTGAGAGAGGCATGGTGAATGATCAATTCTCAGGTTTAATTATACTGTGGTGCTAATAGTTCAAGTAGGTTGCATTATATCTAGGGTGCGATAATTCTAGCATGTGGGAAAAATGTACGGTTTCTCTAATTTTCTAGAAGGAGAAGCTCTTGGGTGAGGTGGCATCCGGGAATACGGATCTACTCGGCCATGATTTAGTGGATCATCCTAACCTCCCCACCCTATCCCTCTAAACTATAAAAAGGAGAGGAGCCATGTGGCAGCAAGGTGGGGTCTGTGGTTCTTGGTTGTGGTTCTTTGGCTTGGAATTACAGTTTGGTTGGAGTGGTTTTGAGATTTGATTTGTCAAGATAGATTGTGAGCAACAATGACATATGGTCTCTATTTGAGTCAAAGTGTGTGGGGAACGAAAGACAGCTGGAAGGGACCCACACATCAAGGCAATGGTTGTAATCTCTCTTCATATTTAATATGATACAGTATATTTTTCCCATGTGCTAGGGATTCTACAGTAATATATTTCTTTCCCATAAAGTTAGATCTACTTTATTACATAACTCCTTGATCATATGTATAGATTAGCTATTGGATATATTATTTGCTTTCACTTTGGTTGGTTTGTGTTGTTTTGATCTTGACCGCACAAGAGCGCCGGAGCGAAGCGAGGAGCAACAAAGATTAAGAAAGCG
Source organism: Picea sitchensis (assembly GCA_010110895.2). Taxonomy (NCBI): domain Eukaryota; kingdom Viridiplantae; phylum Streptophyta; class Pinopsida; order Pinales; family Pinaceae; genus Picea; species Picea sitchensis. Next base: position 18,200 of record SNQJ01S0016499.1, read on the forward strand.
ATTACGAGGTATGTCTCTTATTCTCACTTCCAATTTAATTCAATAGTTAGATCTAGGGAAAGCGATATATTTTGTCCTATTTTGTTCTAGATCCAGGTGGATCTAGGGAGATTGGTCTGTGTCCGCGCTCACGAATTTATCCAATAACAGTTCTAACTAACAATATTTTGACATTTTATTATTAACCAAAAAGGATAATATCTTGTTTATTTCCTCATGAAAGTTGAAAGGGTGTGTTTTCGGTAATTATTTTCTAAGTAGAGGCTTTAGTGTCAAATTTATAGTTGATAGTTTCACTCAAGGAATCTTATTAATTATCAATAATAATCAAGTATAAAATTGGTATACTTTGGAAAGATAGGGTTAGGATTGAGGAGATGAAAACTTTTATGAGTATACTTTATAACTCAAGTTTTTCGAACTCATCTTTGAAAAACAGACATCATCCCTAGGTGCGCAAAACATATTGATTGCCCCCATATCACACAAAGTGAATATGAATAAAAGAGATGGTGAAAGGAAATTCAATTGGGAAATGTGGGTATCTTCACTAGGGCTATGGATACCTACTGGCAGTGAAGTAAGTCCTATGGTGTTGGGGTGACTACACCATAGGGTATGGATGTTTTTTGGTAGTGTAGAAACACCATGAAGATGAATCAGGATTACTAATGAGTATCTTTATCTTATTACTCAATAAAACTAGTTTCCTCATAAATAACCTTGTTTTGACCTTAATAAAGCCATAGTATAAAAATTATACTTTTAAGCCCAAAAGCCTTGAGTTGATAAATATTAGTTATAAATTTTACTCTTGAGCCAAATTTTATTGATGCATTACCCTAAACAGTCACTAAGTAAAGTTGAATGGGTGAAAATATTTTATCCTATTCTGGTCTTATTCTTATAAACATGTTGAAATTTATAATTATTACTAGCTCTGTCTTTTCTATTATAAATAAATTCTAGAATTGAGAGAAAGGTTATTTAATTTATTTAAAATAGAATTTTTTTTTTTGAAGGATTGATTTTTAAATTTAGTTTTTAAATGAGATATTTCATACTAATGATGAATCCATAGCCCAATAATGAAGGAACCTGGTCTAATGTTCTTTAGTGCCTCGCAAGGATCACTATTCCCAATTTTCTTAACTAACATAACCATTTGAGGGGTTAGCTAAAGCATTATCAGAACTTAATCTAAATGTTGTTGAAATTGAGAAACTCAAGAAATCAATGTCTACACAAAATGAGGATATTAAATTCTTCCAAGTGTATATTAATGACAAGGATAAATTCATTGAGCATTATCAAAAACTTAAAGCTAAGATGTTGGGAGAAATCGAGCAGTTGAAAAATAAATTAACTAGAAAACCATATATGATAGGAGCTAGACATCTTATATGGGATTAAATTATCACTAATATTATTGAAATGTGGGATTATTTCAAGATAATTGGAGAAGAGGTTTCTCTAGCTAATGAAGAAGATAGAGCTATACAACATGCATTTCAGAATTGGGAGCCAGACCTCAAGTGGCTACAATAATTATCAAATTTCTCAATCCTAACTCAAAGGAAGCATTGAAGAATAGAGGAATAAAGGATAGAACTGCAATAGTAATGGAAATAGGGAAACTTTACAAAAGAAGTTTGATACAATAGGAATAGAATAAATACATAATGGTTAAAAGGAATATTGAATTTTTTACGAATAGGTTTGACAATTTGGTAAAAATGGGATTACCTACTGTGTGGGATGATAAAGGAAAAATTTTAACAATTGAAATTTACATAAGAGACCCGTTTAAACTTAGAGAAAACAAGGATAAATTTCAAGGAATGACTAAAGTATTGAGAGGAAAAACTATAGTGTATATCCTCATAGATGATTTTTATTTACTATGGCAGATTAAACATTTGTTCTCAAATCCCCCTTCATATCAAAAGTATATCGAATTGGATATTTCATATAGGAAGGTGATGGCTTTCAATTACCCATCAAGTGAAAATTGGTGACTTTTAATTCAGTTGTTAACAGAATGAGTCGTCAAAACAGTTGAGACAAAGTCAAGAGATAGTTTTGGACAAATCCCAAGGTCTAATGTATTCAATAATATCATTGTAAAGTCGCATTGGTTGTAGTAATTTTAAGGATAAAAAATATCTCTTGATTCCCACTATGTGATGTTTCCCACTCAAAGTTTGTGATTTTATTTTAGGACAACCCTATATGTGGAAACTTCATTTTTTTTATGAATCCCAACCCTGTAGTGTCATTATTACTTTGGGAGGTTATCTCTACAGTGTACTAGATGTAGTTTTGACTACTACAATTTTCATTGATCTTGGAAAAATAATGTCGAAAGTTAATCTATGTAACTACAATTTTTTTCCTCTTCATGGTTCAATTAGAAGATGAATAAAAGGTCAATGTGACCACCACAATTTCAACATAGGGTCTCTCTATAAAAGAACCAGGTAGACAAGATTATAGAGGAATACAAATAATTCTTCACATCACCTATAGGTGTTCTTTTGCACTATGAGGTCAAACATCCCATTGACATGATACCTAGTCCTCTCTTACCCAATTTTTCAATATAGATATTCTCCCTTCTAGGGAATGAGGAAATAAAGAGTTAAATTTATAAGCGCATCTAAAAGGGCCACATTCAACCTAGCTTCTCACCTTGTGGGATCCAAATTGTGTTGGTGCAGAAGAAGGATGGGACATGGAAAATATATATTGATTATAGATCCCTAAAAAAATCATTATCAAGAACCAATACATGATCCCCCGGATCGACAATCTTATTGATAAGCTTAAGGGTGTCAATATATTTAATAATATTGATCTAAAGTCAATATACCACCAGGTTCCAATAAAACAAACTTATGTATGGAAGAAAAACCTTCAAATATAAAGAAATCATTTTTGACTACCTCATGCCTTTTGGCTTGACTAATTATCTAGCAACATTCATGAGGATGATGGATGATATCTTACATCCTTTTACAAACTATTTTTTGGAAATATATTTCGAATGACATCCTAATATTTAGTTGAACTAGTAAATAACATTTGTATTACATTCAAAAATTCCTTAGTACCTTGTGGAAATACAAGTTATACACCAATATGGAGAAATTTTCATTCGTCATGAAGAAAATTCAATATTTAGGATACATTGTGGATGAGCATGGGGTGCATGTGGACCCATACAAGATCCAAGTAATTTTTTATTAGCCAAAGCCAGCGACTTTGATAGATCTCTGAAGCTTCCTAGGCCTCGTAAACTTTTATCTTAGTTTCATGTTTGGGTTCTCTCATATCACTTGGCCCTTAAGAGTGACCAAGGGTGGATCTAAAGCCAAGTTTTCCTAGTATGAAACATAGTAGAAATAATTTTAGAATCTGAAACACCACCTTTTCTCCACACTAGTCCTCACATTGTTATACTTGCAATAGTCAGTTAATATTAGAAAAAATTCCTCCAACTATGTTATCAGTGCATTCCTCACTCATCAAGGACATATGATCCTATCACAGTGAAACACTATCTAATGTTGTTCAAATATATCCCACCTATAACAAAGATATGCACTCCATTATGCATGCATGCTGAAAAATGGAAGAATTATATTTTTGGAGAGGAAAGAATCATCCACATGAATCACAAGCCTTTGAAATTCATGCAGACACAAGGAAATTTATAGAATTACTTCCATCATAAGTGTTCCACATACCTACAACAATTCCACTTAAAACCTAAGTACAATAAGGGCATCTCCTATCATGTTGTAAACTTCCTTAGTCGGTCCCCATTTGTGGCATTAGTTATATTTCTTAAATATTGTGGGAATGATACCTTTGGGTGGCCACAAGTATAAAATAGTGACTCTGACTTTTCTTCTACTTATCAGACACTAAGTGCAGGAAAACAAGTTCTAGAATTCCACCTCCAAGATGCACTTTTATGCTATTTGGGCCATATTGGTTCTCATTAAAGTGAGCATGAAAAGACAATTTGGTAGGCACATTATGGTCAGGTGGGAGAGCACTTTGGTGTGGAGAATACAGTGAGATTAATTCATAAGTATTTCTATTGGCCAAAGGTTTTATGGGACATCAACTAGTGTATCAGGTCATGCACTACATGCTACATAATTAAACCATCCATCAAGAATCAATGGTTGTACACTTATCTTCTTGCCCCAAACAAGCCCTAGGATTTAGTCCCCATGTATTACATGTCAGGTTTTCCTTCCACCAAACATCGTCTTGATTATGTCTTCATGGTTTTCAATTGTTTCTCTAAGATTGCCATTTTGGCACCATGTAAAAAGAGTATCACAACTGATGTAACTTCTAGGATTTTCTTTGGCCATGTTTCGGTTCATTTTGGGCTACCATGGACTATTATTTTAGATATATATATAGCATGTTTTTTAGTACCTCTACTCCATCCTATGGTATCTAATGGACCACAAGGTAACCAAATCGATTTCTTTTCGCCCCCAAATAGATGGAAAAATGAAAGTAGTCAATAGGATGATTGTACATACCCTGTGCATGTTCAAATCCAAGAATCCATGTACATGGCATGGTATCCTTCCATATGTTCAACATAGCTATAATAGATCCCTCCACAACCCTTTTAGGTCCTCGCACAACATAGCTATAATGAATCACTGAGAGAGTCCTCGCACACTTAGACTGAGCTAGACATAGAATCAAAATTTTTGAATGGATAAAACACCTCTAACAATAGGTTTATGATATCTTGTAGAAGGCTAATTCCAAGTACAAGAAGTGACATGACTATCATTGGGTTCCACACAAGTTTCAAATTGGTAACAATGTGTGGTTTCATTTGTAGAAATAGTACCTCACATGACCCCATAAGAATATCACACCACTCTAATATGGTCCTTACACCATCACAAAGGTTGTGGGTGAAAATGATTTTGAATTAAGTATTCCTCCTTTCCTTGGATTTCACTTAGTATTTAATGTGGAGCTACTTCGACCATGTTTCCCACCTCTCTTGGACACCTCAGAGGTGGATGAGAAATTGGTCCCTACATAGCTCAATATTGACTACATGTATCAAGATATAATGTATCTGATCATGGACATCAATATGAAGGGAACTCACCAATAGAACATACAACTCTATTGGGTTGAAAAAGTAGGACATCTTCTTCAGCAAGGCAAATGGCTCACCAATATTTAGATTCATCAAACTTTTCCCCATCTATTGTGGTAACTTGAAACAATGGGGCCCATTACTTACTAAGGAGGGAGGATTAACATCTTCCACTAACTCAACATAGTTCTCCATCTTCGCAATTATGTTATGATTTTTGGGGTCCTAAAATTTCAAGGTTTCTTTGTAGCCCTAAGTGATATTTTTTTGGAAATTTAGGTGCCTAGGTTTTTCATTACCATGACACAAAATTGTAGTTCTTATTTATATATTTCCAAAGATCTACTATGCACCCCAAACAAATATTGTATGCAAAATTTTCACCACTGGAAGTTGTTGTATAAACTAACTACCCTAAGGCCCATAAACCTTTTGGAGCTTCACCTCCCAAGGTTATGTTTTTGGAACTTTAGGGTTGTGATTTATGTTAAAAATCCATTCTTTCAACCTCTTGTAATAGATTTTGTGAATGATCATAGTCAATTTCTCTCTCTCTCTCTCTCTCTCTCTCTCTCTCTCTAGAGATAAGCTACCACCATTCTATCCAGTTTGTGTTCTAAGCTACCACCATTCTAGCAAGTTTTTGTTCTACCATATTCTTCTATTTTATTCACTAATATAAGTTGGGTTTTCACTATATTATTGTTCTCTCTACTATATTTTTTTGTATGTGTGCTCCATTTCTTTTCCTGCCATTCATTTCATTTCCTATAGAATTTATATCACCTTTCCCTATACTTTACAACACTCCCATCAATAGAAAGCCTAAAATAAATCACTAAAACCATAATTGGTTTTGAACCTATCTCCATGATATCCTTCCATATGTGTGCCTTCTTAAACCCATAAAAATATTCCAACGTCCCACTAGAATTCACAAGTGCCACTAGATCAACAAGTAACCTAAAAAGGACACCCTCTCTCAACCCTCTAGCTAAATTCCTCATACTAGATAGGCTACAATAATTTATGGTGAATTGTTGTCTCTCAAAATTAAACTCTCCATTGTACCTTTGTCATACAATATATTTAAAAAGTGTCTTCTTCAACCCAAGAACAATAAAAAAAAACTTTATCCAACTCAAGAACATCACCTAAATACATCAAAACTGAAATGGATCCAACTTCTCTCATAGGATAAGTGGCATCATCATCAAGATCCACACTCATGCCTCCATATTTCTCCTAAATATTTCCAAATAAATACCCATCATATGTCATATGTCTCAAAGCTCCACTGTCCACATACCATTCAATGTTATACATGGTGTTATAAGTAAGGAAAGATACCAAAGCCATATCCATTCTAGAAAAATATATAATATTGAAATTATCATCCATGCATCACAAGTGAAAAACACACTAGCATATTCCAAAACAAATCAACCACCTATTGCATGTCCACCTAAGTATCTCACCCATTGGAAATAAAACCATACTAGACAATAATCACATAGATATACCACCTATCCTATGTCAAAACATATTGGAAATCCCCAAAACAAATCAACCACCTATAATAGGGCCTCCTATTCATAACACCTATTAAAAATGCATCCATAACATCCATCAATGTACTAGATCCATTATCTCTCAACACAAGAMAAACAAGGGTTTCAACGCATCAAAACCTCTCATTATTCATAGGTGCAAATGCTCATCTCAAGAACACTAGGGTTTTACAACCCAACAACCTCAACAAGKTCAAGTACCTATCCTACATAATATTTAGCTTAAATATAATATCCCTCTTACACCGTGAGTGATCTCAACCAATAAATATTTGATACCATGTGGAAATTTTCAAATTCAGAAATTTTAATGCAAAACCAAAWTTTCCCCTCTATCCTAGAGGTCTCCTAGATCTTAACCCTATGAATTATCAGCCTTATGGATGTTATGAAGTACAAATAAAACAACATAAAAATCAAACATTATTTAAACACTCAACAACCCCAATCATCTAGGAAATATAAGAGAAAAGATACCAATGTGTTCTGGTAAGTTTCAACCCTCTAGGGAAATGTTATCATGTATATAATAGATCTAAAAACACTTATGAAAACTATAAAAACAACAATAAATATTCCCTTGTATTATTCAATTATAATGTTAAATAATTTACTATAATCATCATTACTTTATGTCAAATCAACATGACATATAGAGACATAGAGATGGAAATTAGAAACCTTGAAGTATATAGATGGTTGAAAATCAAATATACACTTTACACAAGTATTGGACTACTAGAATCTGCATTAGCATGAATAAATATAAATTCCATGTACATATCATAGTGTTATCGCAAGGCTAGTACAATACTCTATCTCTTCAAAACACTTGTTAGGGGAAACCAAGAAAACACTAGCTCACACCAAGGAGATCCAACAAGCATGCATCACACAAGCATGTCCTCCAAGGAAACATGTCCCTTATTCTTTTTCACTTCAACAAGTACAACCTAGGATCTCATCTTAAAACCATAATATATAAATATTCAAGGGATGAAACCCTAACCTTAGTCTTAAATATGTTTCAACAAGCTCAATAAGCCTTGGACTTTGAGAGAGAGAGAGAGAGAGAGATATCAAGTACATACGAAAATCCAAGAGAGAAAGGAGAAGTCATGTAATCCTCTTGGTAACATGTCTAACATAAGAGTGATGATAATTAGTGATGTATGAGTGAACATCTCCAATGTCTATCTCACAAGAACAAACCCAAGCATCTCACAAGAGAAAGATCCAAAAAATATGTTCTTCCCTTGTATAACTTTTCCTAAGGTTTCCTCATGAACCCGAGTGAATCGCTCCAAAATTACAAGTACAAAGAGAAGTGTATGATGATGATGGATGAAATGACTTTTTCCTTTCTCAATATATATATGAGATAAGGAAGGTCAATAATATATATGTGGGTCAATTCCCTTACAAGAAACCAACAATAACACATGTAGGTTCATGCATATGGAGCACTACACTCCAATGGTAAACATGTCAAGATCAGACATTATTTCATCCATGTGAAAGGATCCAAATGCAAGGTCTCTCGATGATGAAAAATGATCCTATAGGATGAAAAATTCTCCTCCTCCTAAGTAGGGCATTCTCCAAGTAAGAAACCATCTCCATGTGACCATCATGTATAATGTCACCAAAGTTTTCTAAATATATATAATGCCCTATGGAAGAATATCATGCAACCACTCAAATAAGGTCAATCAACCACTAAGTAAGCCATATCCAATGTGAAAATCCATCATGGACCATTTATTGTTTTCTCATACAACATGTACCCTAAATATCATTGTTATCACCTAAAAATGTCTCATAGAGCTATATAGGTGATCACCCAAAACGTCATCAACAAAACATAACAAAGTGATACTACATGGAAATTATATATCACCTTATCAAGGCAACCAAAAATATGGAGAATGGGTATTTATTCATTTACATGACTTGATCATTAGTAGTTTGCGCAATCATTGTGGATATTCCCTTGATAGTCGTGCATGTTTTTAAATGCAATAAACTCAACCACCTTTGGCATAATAAATGTATGAAATACCATCAAAGGTACTCTAAAGGTGATGTACTAGATATCCTCAATCTCCATCATCATTTAAGGGTATTCCTTTAGTGGTTCTATGTCCCTTAAAACATGGGAAACTACAATTCAAATGTATGGCATTCACACTTGAATATTTCCTATAAATTGGAGGCCAAGTAGAATTAATACAAGAGGAAGAAATTGCAAATTTGTGCTTTGTTGGATTCTTACATTGAAGAACAAAACATAGTTCTTCATTTCTCTTGAGAGAGAGAGAGAGAGAGAGAGAGAGAGTTATATTGGAGATAAAAATAACCCTCCCAGGGAGAGTGGGAGAACCCATAATATCAAATCATTCTCTATGGAGAAAATTGCATGTTCTTTCGATTGGTATATAAATACTATTGCTTCCCTTTTATTTCTTGGTGAAACTTTCATGGTTCTTGTTTATTTTCTTTCCTTTTATTTATTTTTTTCAATAGTACTCATTAGATTGGACTAACCTCCTAAAAATTGATCATTACAATACATGGAACCAAAGGAAAGAAAATTATGCAACAACTAGACACTAAGGATTAAGACCGAAAATAATTGATTTTGGATGGATGAATCATCATCAATGGAATGAATAAAGAAGGAACATAAGAAAATCATATTACTTGGTTTCATCGCATTTGAAGCCTTTAATTGCAAAGCTTTGAGGACAAATCTTTTCTAAGGAGGGTACTATGTTATGACCCAAGGGGGGGCATATATGGGGTTAAATATAGTGATATGACACCAAGGGGGGTATATATGGGTCTAAATGTACATGTAATGTTTAATTGTATATTTAATAAGACCGGCCTAATAGTAAAGGGGCCTCATGTGTAGTGTGTGAATAGGTATATATAGAGATTGTGTATTCATTATTGAGGACATGTGAATTGTGGTGTATGAATGTATTTGGATATTTGGAGGAGGTTCTCCTATTCTCTAAGGAGTTATTGTGTAACTTATACATATTATCTATCTTGGAGTTGTGCTCCATGCTCACATTGGTGTACATGGTGTGTACTTCTGGTTTATTATGATATCTTAATCATTTGGATCATAAGATAAGATATGGGAGAATATTATAAATGTATATCCACTTCCTTTCTAGAGTCATTTTCCTCCAATGAATAAAGTCAATTCATCATCCTCAACCAAGGCTAAGCATAA
>SNQJ01S0016499.1:57149-75388 GCA_010110895.2 Picea sitchensis
TCGAAACTTGCGGGGACAAAAAATCCAACCATGTTAAGGGTTGGTGTGGCTCAGGCCGGGTGTGATCCCCGGGTGATTTTGACGGCTTAGATGCCCCTGAGTCGCGATTTCTCAAGCCACAGGTTAATCGCGTAGCCAACAGGTCCCGCACAAATTAACAAACAAAAAAAAGATTAGAAGTAAGTCCACATGCAACGGAACACATGATACATTTACCAGTAGCACAAACATGCATAACATACATAATTAGGTACAAAAATGATACTTATCTTTTAGTTGGAGTAAATCCACCAACTACGTGCAGACCTTCCATGAACCTCCCAGCCAAATACCACGTTGCTCATCACGCTCAGTAGTGGGTCACCCTCGAGCTAGGAATAAGATCCACCCAGGGCAAGGGAATCCTAGACTAGGCTGAGGTTATAGGAAACTGCACAGTGCAACTGGAAGGATTCTCTCCAGGAGCCTTCTTACGCCCACTACTCGCAGACTTTCATTCCCCACATGCTTATTCCACCCCAGGAATATGCACCTTCATTGTTCCACAGTCCATCGATTGCTCCACTTCCCCTCTCAGGGTCTCAGCAATAGGCCGGATCAGGAATTATCAGAGCTTCATAGCTGGTGCTCGACTCTCTCTAGGAGAAAACCACTTCCCAGGAAACTCTCTCACCTGGAGAGAGATGCTCATAGGCTTGACAACCTGCCTCTTCAACCATGGGCCTGAAAACCTGCTTCTTCAACCAGTTTCAACTCAATTCTCACAAGGTAAGGATAATAGCAACATCAACAACATTTGATTAACTCACGGGAGATAGCAACAACAGAAAAAATTGGGCATGGACATATAAAAATGACAATAGTCCACACTAAGACACAACATGGCTCAGGTAATATACATGATGTGTCGGGCTTCACAGTAAAAACAACACATATCGGCTTCAGGGTTTCCTGGTTCCAGAGATGCGTGAGGGTGCAGAGGTCGACGACAGAGATCCTATGAGTCAGACTAGGATGGCCAGAATGGGAAGCGAACCCCATACACGAGCTGACGCTTCAGCTTTTAACTGCATGCTCCCAGGTCGACACTTGTCTTCCTGAAGCTGCATGCGCTCCATTTTTCATTTGTTCCCTTTCCGGGGAACTTAGGATAAATGGGTTTAATTTTCCCCCACTTTAATACTTTCATTCTTTTAGGAATATATTATAATATTCCTTTTTGGGTTAAGCCCCCTAGGTTAGCTCCCTTCTTCCCTAATCTCTCATCCCCCTCTCCCTTACCCAGCCTAGTGGAAGCTTAGTCCCCCATCACTCTTTCTTCATGGTCGGTCTGCACGCAATGATGTTTAATCTTTATTAATGATCTGCATAATTACATATACAAAAACAGACTCCTGACCTTTAACACCTAGGCTTTCCAACCTAACAAACACATAAGCTCACCAACTTATCAACACTCAGCTCACCAGCCTACAAAACATGTTTACAATTCATAAATACAATTGGGGCTCGTCCTTGTGGATATTACAATCCCCTCCCCTTATTTTTGCATTGTCCTCAGTGCAACTCTTTACATAGCATCAACAAGATTTCCAAAATATTCAAAAATATGTGGGTATTCTGCCCGCATAGCATCTTCATGCTCCCATGTCACATCCTTAGGACCGTACCAGGTCCACTAGACCTTTACAAGACCTATGGATCGATTCCGTAGTTTTTTTCTCTTCCGATCCAATATGCACACAGGATGCACTTGCAAGACGCCTTCTTGCTCCACCTGAATCACATTCCAATCAATAACATGATTAGCATCAGGTATATATTTCTTAAGAAATAAGACATGAAACACATTATGTACAGTCATGAATGCAGGTAATGAAAGCATATATGCAACTGGTCTAATCCTTTCTAGCATTTCGAATGGTCCACAAAATCTGGCTACCAACTTGGAATAGTTTCCTAGCTTTAGAAAACTTATGTTGGCTTTCACTTTCAAGAAAACATGATCACCAATATTAAACTCCTTGTGGGTCCTATTCTTATCAACATAACTTTTCTGCCTGTCTTGGGTAGCCTTCAGATTCTGCTTAATCTTCAACATTTGTTCTTCCATTTCCTTGAGCAACTCTGGCCCAACTACTGCTCTTTCAGTTGGGTTATCCCAACTTATTGGACTGTTGCACTTTCTGTCGTAAAGTGATTCAAATGGGCTCATCTTCAGTGATGCTTGATACCCATTGTTGTAGGCAAATTCTACCAAGTGTAGGTAGTCTTCCCGTTTAGATGGTTTGTCCATCACATACATCCTTAACATATCTTCTATCACTTGGTTCACCCTCTCTGTCTTCTCATCAGACTCAGGATGATAAGCAGTGATGAAATTCAGATTCGTTCCAAACCCTTTGAATAACCCTTTCCATAATTTTGAGGTGAATTTCAAATCTCTGTAAGACACAATTATCTTGGGAATACCGAGAAATCATGCTACTTCTCTCATATAGATATTGACAACATTAGTTTCCTTGTGAGTAGTATTTAATGGAATAAAATGAGCAGTTTTCGTAAGCTTGTCCACCACCACCATGATTGAATCATGTTGCTTGTTGGTTCTAGGCAGTCCTGTGATGAAATCCATTGTCACTACTTCCCACTTCCACTCAAGAATGGGTAAAGGTTGTAGCAACCCTGCTAGGTGGCCATGCTCAACTTAGAATTTCTGGCACTCCATACATCTGGTGATGTATTATGTAATTTCCTTCTTCATACCTAGCCAAAAGTAATGGCTCTTGACTACTGCCACAATTTTTTGATATCCAGGGTGCCCAACATAAGGCACATTATGCATTTCTTTCAAAATCATAATTTTCAATTCCTGGAAATCAGGTACATAAACTCTATTTTGTATAGGAGTGTTCCATCAGCTCCCAGTTTATAATATTTCCCTCCCTGTAGCATCTTACCTTGTTGTAGCTTTGATACCAATTCCATGCAATGCAAATATGCATTTGCATCTTCCAAGATTCTTCCTTTAATATCAGTTTGATACATGCTAATGGTCATAGCATGTAGTTCATGCACTCTCCTGCTGAGTGCATCAGCCACTTTGTTCTCCTTTCCTTTGATATGCTTTATATCAAGGTCATACTTGCAAAGGAATTCCAACCATTTACTCTGCCTAGCATTCAAGGTTGGTTGATCAAACAAATAATTCAAACCGTTATGGTATGTCCTCAGTTCAAACCTCCTTCCCATGAGGTAATGCCTCCATTTCTTTAGAGCACACACTATGGCTGCCAATTCCAAATCATGAGTTGCATAGTTCTTTTCATGATCTTTCATCTTTCTGGACTCATAACATATTACAAATCCATTTTGACTAAGGACTCCACCCAGTCCTTCTTTACATGCATATGTACACACTACAAAATCTTCATTTGGATCTGTACTCCTTAGGATTGGAGTACTAGTTAACAACTGCTTCAATCACTAGAAGCTTCTCTCACATTCCTTTGTCCATTGAAACTTCTTCTCCTTCCTTTGCAAGGAAGTGATGGGGTGATCTATCCTTGAGAACCCTGCAATTAACCTTCTGTAATGGCCAACTAGACCCATAAAGGATCTAACTTCTAACGCATTCCTCGGCACTAACCATTCTCTGATGGCTTCTATCTTCTCAATATCCACGGCTATCCCATCCTATGAAATGATATGCCCCAAGTAATGGATCTGCTTTTGATAAAATGAGCACTTGTTCAACTTGGCATATAGTTGGTGCTCTCTTAACACTTGCAACACCATCCTCAGATGTTGTTCATGCTCTTCCTCTGACTTGGAATGCACCAGGATTTCATCCAAAAATATTATGACAAACTTGTCTAGATATTCCCTAAATACACCATTCATTAGGCACATAAAAACAATGGGTGCATTTGACAACCCAAATGGCACCACTGTGAATTCATAATGACCATACCTTGTTCTGAAGGAAGTCTTGTTGATGTCTTCATCCTTTATTATTACCTGGTGATATCCTGATCTGAGATCTATTTTTGAAAATATCTTAGCATCCTTCAACTAATCAAAGAGATCATTGATCCTTGGCAAAGGATACTTGTTCTTAATAGTCACTTTGTTCAATTGTCTGAAATCGATACACAATCTCAATGTCCCATATTTCTTCTTCACAAATAGGACCGAGGCACCCCAAGGTGACACACTTGGGCATATATACCCCTTCTTCAGAAGCTCTTCAAGCTGCAATTGCAGTTCTTTCATCTTTGGTGTACTCATTCTGTAAGGAGCTTTCGACACTAGAGCTGCTCCAAGAATCAGGTTTACAAAGAAGTCAATATCTCTCTTCGGGGGTAGTCCGGGTACTTCTTGGAATACATCTTCAAAATCCTTTAGTACCGCATGGTCTTCTATCTTTGACACCTTATCCTCAGGTGCTTCCTCCATGTGGGATGCAATTAATTGACAACCTTTACTGTAACACTTCTTTAGTTGCATTGCTGAGATTTCTCTGACAGTAACTACTCTAGTAATTCCTTGGAATTTCCTTGAGTTTCCTTCCTCATCCAGGAAAGTGAATGCCTTGTTACAACAATCTAAGATGGCATGGTGCTGGTCCAACCAATCCATCCCAATTAGATAGTCATAGGAACCCAAAGGTAAGATGATCAATTCATCCCTTGTGCTTAGTCCATTCATGTCCACTGGACAGGACTAAACCAACTCAACAACCTTTCTCTTGGATCTTGTAGCCAACTATACTAACCAATATTTTCCATGCTTTCTTCTTGGAAATTGCAAACTTTCCACCATTCTAGGATCTATATAACTATGAATAGCCCCCGAATCAATTAAAATGGTAAAGGTATTGTTATTGATCATACCTTCAACTTCAATCATGTGTGATTGAAATTCAACTTTCTTGTTGTCCAGGGCTTTATAGATCCTTGGTGCTCTACTGCCCATGTCCTCCACTGTTTCAACTTGCTGAACATTATGGACAACTCTCAGTTTTCCATTTTTGTGGGGACAATCTTTGTACTTATGTTTTCCCTGACATCCCCAACACTGAATGGGTGTATGCCTTGGCCTTTGTCCCCCTACTTCAGTCATTCTCTGCTCTCTAAAAGATGGTTGTCCTTGAGAACTGTTTCTGAAAAAGGGAGGTTTTGTTTCCCTTCTTCCTCTGATCCATCTTGAATTTCTTCTAGTCATCCCAAGCCTTCTAAAAAGTGGGCTTTTCTCTTTGCTACTCATATAAGCATTTTTCTCTTCTTATAGTTTCTTCCATAGTTTTAGGATCATCATACTGGATCTTGTCATTGATGGAAGGTGGTACACCACTTAGATACCTTTGAATTTTGACATTCTCATCTTTGATGAACTGAACATACTTCAGCAATTCCAAAAACCTTCGCTCATATTCATCAATAGACATGATACCCAACTTGAGTTCAAAGAATTCTTTCATCTTTTTGTCATAGTATCTTTTAGTCAGGTATTTATTTTCGAAGTACTTCTTGAATTCTTTCCAAGTAACATTCTTCTCTTTAATGTGTTGCACCTGCACAAGTTGATCCCACCACATGGATGCTTTTCCTTTCAGTTGATACATCACAATTCTTCCTTCTGTATGAGAAGAATAGTTCTATTGTTGAAAGTATTTCCTCATGCCAAGTAGCCATGCCTCAGCATATTCCTCCTTCTGGTGCTCTCCATCAAAATTAGGAGGTTTAATCTTATTCATTTTTGCCTTCAGTTCATCCACTCCAGATCCCTATGATTTTTGGTAGGAGATGGTCTTGAACTACTGTGTGCCTCCTTATTGGACTACTTTGGGGAGTGATGACGATGCCTGGTAATGCTTCTTGATCTTATTTTCCTCTCAGGATTCCTACGACTCCCTATTTTTCTTGAGTCAGTCTCCTTATCCAACTTATTTTCTATCCTTTCCAGGCTCTGTATCAACTTTAGGTTGAATTCTCCTTGTTTCTCTCTGGCTTTCATGAGCTTCCTATTATCTGCTCGGTTAGTCTGGGCATATTTTTGCAATCGATCAATGCTTTTCATCATGTGCCCTTCCTTATCTATATCTTCTCCATGTCCATTGGAGTTCGATCCTTCCACTCCCAAATGGACATCCATTCCTTTTACTTCATTCTCTGAACTGGAAGCATTATGTGCCTCCGTTTCTCTGCACTCAGTGGCAATTCGTTTTGGTTCTAACAATCATTGACTCTGCAAACATAGTGTGCAGTCAACCAGAATTTGTCAGGCCATCATTCCTTAACAAATCCCATAACATTCATAAACCAATCTGATTTAAGAAAACATTCAGATTTCATTTTATTGCCGAGATCTTCTCTTCTTTGTAATAATTTTTGGGCACTAGCTCCTTTCTCTCAGTCCCCAACCCATGTGATCACGGGTCGTGACCAAGCACTAGGTGAAAAGGTGCTTATTCGGGACTTCAGCTTTGGAAATTTTCAAAGCGCCCCCCAACAATCTCTCAGATTTCAGATTACCAAACTCGCGAAGTATGGTGAATCAAGGGTCCATGTCTACTCGACATCCAACGATTGATACCCACTGTGGACTTTCATCATCGCAGTTTCGGGACTCCGGAGCTTCAGAGCTTCAGGACTTCGGAACTTTGAAGCTTCGGGACTTCGGAAGTTCTCACACTTGCTTCCTTCCCATCTTTCGAATTATGAAATTCCTAACTTCTTACCCCTAGGTCCACGTAGTAAAAATGTCACCAACCCAGGTGATGGCACACAACATGCCTAAGAAGGTCCATGTCACCTTTGGCAACGTCATCCGGCCCCACCACGTCTACTTTTCACTTTGGAACTTCAAGCTTTGAAATTTTGTGCATCAGCACATCCCACTTCTTCCGATTGTCGAACTCTGAAAATATGATCTTCCATGAGATCCAACGATAAGGCTTCTCTCTATATCTACGGTGTAGATCTTTCCCGGGACTTTGGATTTTTGGGTTTCGTCTTCCCTCTTATCTTTGCATCTAGCTTCACTAACGTCGCGAAGTCCGAAGGGCTTCCAGGTTAACCCTTTTGTGCTTTCTCCATATCTGACAGTCGTAAAGGGTTTCCTTTCCTTCCGAATAGATCCTATGGTTCACATTACTCTGCGGTCCAATACCACTTATGTCATGGTTTTAGGATACTTCTACTCCTCCTGAGATTTGTAACACGGCCAAGGTAACCTCTTGGCACTCAGGAATGTTTATGAGGTCCAAAATTGGTTCCTCTTAACACAATTTCCACTTGAAACCTTGGGTTCAATGACCACTTATCCAGCCCATCCAGGCTTAGTGTTGAAACCATGGATCTGATACCAATTTGTAACATCCCTGACCCTCCAGGGACTGAATAACGCTACCAAAACACCCTTAACCTTGCCTTTTACATCTCTAATACCAAATTGTAATGTCCCCGACGATCCACAGGTTGAGTAACACTACTACGCAGAACATTCACATAAATATATAACATGCATTTTAATTGAAATAAAACACATAACATAGAGTTATCGTTACCATTCAGATTCAAACAAAATTAACAGTAAATCCACATGCAATGGAACACATGATACATTTACCAGTAGCACAAACATGCATAACATACATAATTAGGCACATAAATGATACTTATCTTTTAGCTGGAGTAAATCCACCAACTATGTGCAGACCTTCTACAAACCTCCCAGCCAAAAACCACGTTGCTCATCATGCTCAACAGTGTGTCACCCCCAACATGGGACTAAGCTCCACCCAGGGCAAGAGAATCCTAGACTAGGCTGAGGTTACAGGAAACTACACAGTGAAATTGGAAGGATTCTCTCCATGAGCCTTCTTACGCCCACTACTAACAGACTCTCATTTCCCACATGCTTGTTCCACCCCAGGAATATGCACCTTCACTGTTCCACAGTCCATCAGCTGCTCCACTTTCCCTCTCAGGGTCTCAGCAACAGGTCAGATTAGGAATTCTCAGAGCTCCGTCGCTAGTGCTGGACTCTCTCTAGGAGAAAACCACTTCCCAGCAAACTCTCTCACCTGGAGAGAGCTACTCACAGGCCTAAAAACCCACCTCTTCAACCAAGGGCCTGAAAACCCTCTTCTTCAACCAGTTTCAACTCAATTCCCACAAGGTAAGGATAATAGAAACATCAACAACATTTGGTTAACTCACGGGTGACAGCAGCAACATGAAAAATTGGGCATGGACATCCAAAAATGGCAACAGTCCACACTAAGACACAACATGGATCAGATAATATACAGGATGTGTCGGGCTTCACATTAAAAACAACATAGGTCGGCTTCAAGGTTTCCTGGTTCCAGAGATGCGTGAGGGTGCAGAGGTCGACAATGGAGATCCTACGAGTCATGCGAGGATGGCCAGAATGGGAAGCGAACCCCCTACATGATCTAACGCTTCAACTTTTAACTGCATGCGCCCAGGTCGACACTTGTCTTCTTGGAGTTGCATGCGCTCCATTTTGCATTTGTTCCCTTTCCTAGGAACTTAGGATAACTAGGTTTAATTTCCCCCCACTTTAATACTTTCATTCTTTTAGGAATATATTATAATATTCCGTTTTGGGTTAAGCCCCCTAGGTTAGCTCCCTTCTTTCCTAACCTCTCAGCCCCCTGTCCCTTACCCAACATAGTGGAAGCTTAGTCCCCCATCACTCTTTCTTTGTGGTCAGTCTGCAGGTAGCGATGTTTAGTCTTTATTAATGATGTGCATAATTACATATACAAAAACAGACTCCTGGGTATCAAGATTCATTGAAGATGAGTCCATTTGAAACTTTGTATGGTAGAAAATGAAATACTCCAGTGAGTTGGGACAACCCAACATACAGAGTAGTACTTGGGTCATAATTTCTCAAGGATATGGAAGACCAAATGGTAAATATTAAGCATATTTTGAAGGCAACACAAGATAGACAGAAGAGTTATGCAGATAAGAATAGGACAACTAGAGAATTTAAAGTGGGAGAGAATGTACTTTTGAAAGTGAATCCCAAGAAGATCTCATTAAAGTTGGGTAGTTATACAAACCTAGCATTCAGATTCTATGGTCCATTTTAGATATTAGATAGAATAGGACTAGTTGCATACATTCTTTCATTTCCTACTTCCATGAATGTGCATGATGTATTTCATGACTCTTTGCTGAAAAGGTATGTACATGATCGTAACCATGTTATTGGATAGAATTTTATTTAGGCGGAGCCAGAAGGACACTTTTAGGTCCATTTGGTGCATGTGTTGGAAAAAAAATTCAAAATGCTATGGAATTGAGTCATAGAACTAGTAAATGTTCAGTGGACCTACTACGGTCCTAAAGATGCTACTTGGGAGAATGAAGATGCCATGCGGGCAAAGTACTCTCGACTTTTTGAAGAAATTTGAAATTTTTATTTTTGTTTTGTATATGCATTGAGGATAGTGCCAAAATAAGGGGGAGCAGAATGTAATACCCCAATTTTGAGTCCCTAGATCAAATAATGTATTTTATTTTTTTGATGAAAGGTCGGAGTGCTTGAACAATTAAAAGGGGGACAGAGTACCTAGGAAATGTAATGCTTTGAACATTGAAAATAATAAAAACGCATCGCTCGCTACAAGACGCAAAAGGACAGATTTATAGGGGGCTAAAGGGGCTAATACTTTATATTATATTTTTTTTACACATCTTGTAATTTTGGAGAGAAAGAAGTGGTTACATGAGCTTCTTGGTGAGAATGCCATGTGGTTCTTGATTTATGAGAAAATATATAAAACTCTCATTTGGGTTGTTTGGGGGTTCTTCCTCATTGTTCATTGGTTCACTTGTTCACTCTTCATTTATTTTTCTACTCATTTGTTCTGCTTCTTGGTTGGGACATGGGGACAAGCTGCTGAAAGAATGAAACCATTTTTTTTTCTAGTTATAGTAATTGCTGGTGTATTGCAGCCATGAACTAGTGCCTGTATGGATGATATGCATTGGCATGTGCTAAATATTTTTCACAGTTGTGAATCTTGAGATTCCCAACATGGATATTCTTGACCAGATGCATTGGAGCCTTGGAAAGAGGTGGACATCCTAAGGGACTGTGTGGCAGTGAAGGGGGTTCATTGTCTTTGGGTGGTGCAAGATAGAGAGAAGAGATTTGGTGTACTTTGGATTGTTGTGTGTTGAGAAACCTATGAGAGCTTGAGTGCTGACTAGTTTGGGAAGCTTAGTGTCTCTCTATAACATGTCCTTATGGAATCATAGCCCTGGCTCAAGGGTGACTTGTTGTTGATTCTTGGAACAACATCATCTAAGGTTGGGTGGAATGTCCTTGATCTACATCCAGTTGATGATTGGTTTTGTTTAAGAGAAGTGCTCTATGACATGGTTTTCTTTACTTGTCTGTTTATTTCTATTGTGTATTGATTATTATTCTAAGATATGTATCTTTAATGTGCCTTCTTGCTAGCTATGGTTGTGTATGGAATGATTAAGCATTATTTTTAAGTCTTGCATGATTCTTGATTAAAGAAGGAATGGTTATTGCATGTATTTCATGCTTCTTTATTAATTAATGGTTATCAGAATTCAAAATCAGTTCTTGAGATGATATTTTGAACTAGTGTGACCT
Organism: Picea sitchensis; assembly: GCA_010110895.2. Lineage (NCBI taxonomy): Eukaryota > Viridiplantae > Streptophyta > Pinopsida > Pinales > Pinaceae > Picea > Picea sitchensis. The sequence continues at coordinate 67,824 of SNQJ01S0016499.1, forward strand.
AGCATGTTGGTGGTTGGGTACATTACAAATCACCAAGTCATTGGGAGGGTGAGCCACTCATGTTGAAATTGGTAATTTGTTGGAAAATTTTAAAACTGGTATTCTTAGTTCTTTAAGTTAACAATCTGACACACTACAAGTTAAGAAGAAGTAGGAAAAATTTGACAAAGAACTATCAATATTTTTCTCAAATTGTAGAAAGAAGCATCCCTTAAGGGGATGCTCATTAATTAATGTTGAAGTCTAGCATTTGTGAGAAGAATCATGCCACCAACAACTACCCATGTTTTCCTAGATTGAAATCTATGTATCAAGGAACTAATGAAGAGATTGATAATATTTGTTTCATTTCCCAAAAGTGACCATGGCCATCATGATTGCCAAGTATGGTTCAATACCATTCTTAGTTCTATAATTATTTATGTACTAACCTACAATGAAATATCTTTCTCAATATTGGTATCCTTACATGCCTTGGCAACAATATCTACCACATCCAACCCAAAAGTATAAATGGTCATAGAGATGGTGATGTTCTTCTTTTGTGACCCAGAAACTACAAGTTGCTCCATAATTTCCCCAACAACAATCATTGGTTTGTTTTTTCAGCAAGGGTGAGCAAATACACAAACGTTCTAGTTGTGACAAAGCTATAGACAAATGGGGTTAGAAAACAAGAAACTCTAGTTTCATAAGAAACAAATATATATCTAGATTTATGTTATTTAGTAAGAGTAAAAGGCATGCAAAAGAAAAGAGACATGAACAACATATATGTAAAGAATGAATAGAATCTCATACCCAATAACCAGAGCATATACAAATACACATGTGGATAAAACCTTTAAAGACCATAATCCTCTGGTGGCCTGTCCATGGGAGGGTTCTTCTTTTTTCCCAAGTGTGTGGTTGTAGGCTATGATTCCCCTCTTTCGTGGATGAATGTGATGGTGAAATGAAGCCAAAAGTTCAAGGGAAATTTTGGCAGAAGTTCATTACTTTAAATGGTGTGTGATATGGAAAATTGAGGGGATCTCTTTAATTAATAGGAAAAATAATGGTTATCCTTGATAAGATCAAAATAATAAAATATGACTAATTGAGTGAATCAATTCTAACCTTTAATTGATTATTTTACCTTTCTTTTGAATAAATTAAAGAGGAAAAATTCATAAAAATGTTTTATAACTTTAATTAAACAGAAATAACACTAGGAAAAGTGGTTTCCTAAGTTACTTTAGGGTAAAATGGTGTGAAAGTGGGTGTTGATGTTTGTCACATTGGACATGTATTTCCTCACAGGTCTAAGTATCTAGACGTGTGGAAGTCATACAAAGCCTTCTACCTTGATACTTTAATTTAATTAAAGGAATTATTAAAGTGATTTTATTAATTAGTTAAGTTTTATTTAATGAAATGCTAAAAGTAATTAGCATTAGTGAATTAAATCTTAGCCATTGATCTCAAGTGAGGTGAGAAGTAATCTCAACCGTCAATCACTTTGGAGATTAGGGTTAGGTCATTACTCAAGATTATATATAATTATGAAGAGTGGTAAACCCATTCATGCAATTTACAATATGTGTGTGTGTGTGTGTGTGTGCACATGTATGTGTGTGTGTATACACACATACATACCTACATACATATTATGCATGTGTGTTTGTGTACACATATACATACATAGACATAGACATACATATACATATACATATATATGCATATAAATATACATATACATTTTTATCTAAGAAAATAAAATGTAATTCTCATTCCAACAGAATAAAAATTACAATCATTAGGTGCTTAGGAACAATCCAAAAATCCTCAATGAGGTCTGCTATTATTCCTAAAAACCTATCAAAAATATCTCTTGGTTGGACATATTATCTGTTGCCATAGTTCATACATGGAAAATTACATGTCCAAAAAGTATTATTCGGAATGAGCCAAATCCTACCATGTATCACCTACAGGAAATTTCCAACAATATCCTTGAGTTGATCAGTGATAGTTGAGAGAACAATATTTTGTACATGAGATACTCCATTCATCCATTTAGTCTCCAATAGAGAATCACCAAAAACGTACAACAAGATCAAACCTCTATCCAAAATGAATTTTAGTAAATAAAATAAAGCCTGCAATTCACCTAGATTATTGGACCCACTTCCTAGATTTGCTTTAAAATGAAAGAAGTGGTTTTCAGATATATGCAGGATGAAGCCAATTCCAACTATTCTATTATCCACTTGGCATGCTCCATCAAACAACCCCCAAGGAGAGTACTTGTCAATTTGTAATTCATTCAAAATTTTAGGAACCTCATGTTTAGACATCATTTCTAAATGTGGAAGGAGACCCAATACTTGAGTCGATACCTTGAAGGTTGGAGTCTGATTATATTCAAAGAGGGAGGAATTTTGGGCTAGCCAAATACCCCACAGTACCAGGAAAGGCACCATGCGATAAATCTCTAGATCCTTCTAGATGAACCAATTATGGAAACAACCACATTAATACCATCCCACAATGAGTTCTTACTAAGTGCCCCTTCGACCTCCTTCCACACTTGAGAGGAATAAGAACAATTCAGGAAAAAGTAAGAATTTGTTTTTACCTATGATTTTCACAGTGGAAACCAACTAGGGCCCATTTTCTCTCTTCTATGTAATTTTTCCCATGTCAACACCTTGTTTGTAAGTGGTATCCAAAAACAAAAGTTGGTTTTAGTTGGGGTCTTCACCTCCCAAAGTGGCTTCCACCACCAACTAATAACCCTTTCCCCTCTTGATTTCAAAGCTTGATATCTCAACTTGATGGAATATGTACCACCTAACTTGTTGTAGGTCCAAATCAATTCATTTGACCTCTCTCTAAAACGAATATGAGCTTTGCATAGTTCACTAGTTAGGAGATCTCAAAGCCACACATGATCACTTGTCAATCACAAGTCCATCGAGTTCAACCATACTTACCTCCATATAGTAGTCTCCATTGGATTGTTGATTATATTAAGTGTAGTCTTCTCCCTAACTCTTAAGAGAGTGACCAATTCCTTTGGTAGCATTATATATATACTACACCCCATTATAGCATATGTGTTGATCCTCACCTAGGTTCTCTCTCCCACTCAGCACACTAGATAAGGGTCTATTAATGGAATGGATAGGGTCAAGGCCTTCCACTGATTTGAAACATTATGTATTGACTTGTATTCCTTTTTTATCTAATCTTCCAAAGAGTTAGGAGAAATATATTTTTGAACCATGATCTGACACCAGAGATTGTCCTTTGTAATTACTAACCATGGAGATTTAGCTGTCGGGGAGAGGCCAAAAAAATGGATATTTTTAAGTCCCCATCCTCCTATATCTTTGGGAACTACCAAGGCCTACCACCATACCCAATGAGATACCTTGAATTCACCACCTCCCTACTATAGGAAGTTAAAACAAAGCTACTAAATGTTTTTCCAATATGCCTTTTGGGATATGGGTGAGGGTGTTCCAGTATACGGGGATGTCCTCTAACACATATTTTACTAGCACAAGTCGGCCCCCATGTGATAGCCACCTATTTCACCATAAACATATCTTTTTTTTCCATCTTAGAGACCAACCACCACCAATCATTCTCTCGTAACATTTAGGTTTGAGATAAAATCTTAAGTGTTTAAATCCTTCCTTTAGATAATAGTGTTGAAAAGGAAAGTACCTACCGAAATCCCTACCCATGTCCTCCTCCATACTAGAAGATAATAAAGAAGATATTGTGTCACTAATTTCCATCTCTGTGGACAACTTAAACAAATGAATAATTTCTTTGAACTATGCTCCATCTCTACCAATTCCAGATCGAAATAATAGGACATCATCTACAAAAAGCATATGAATCAATGTTTCTCAACCTATTCTGATCCCGTTAACATCTCTCAGCCTCCTTGCTTCCATAATAATTTTTCTTAAACCTTCAGTCACCAGAAAAAAAGAGGCAAGGTGAAAAAGGACATCCTTGTCTAATTCCCCTAGAGGGATTGAAAAAATTGTATGCAACCCCATTTATCGACACTACAAAGGATGAGGTAGTAATGCAACACATGATATAGTTGGCAATAGGCAATGAAAATACAATATGAATAAGTAAGAGCTTCAAGAACGACCATGACACCTTGTCATAAACCTTGGAAAGGTCAAGTTTTATAATTGTTGCATGTTCATGTGATAGATTTATTGAGTGGATCCCTTCTTGAGAAATACCTATCACCTCGTGAATGTATCTCCCTTGTAAAAAAACAAATTGTTCATCCGAGATATAATTAGAAAGGATCGGCTTGATACGAAAAGAAATTATCTTGGAAATAACCTTGTACAAACAATTGCATAAAGATATCGTTCAAAAACCTTCAAAAGTATATGGGAAGTCTTGCTTGGGGATCAAAGCAATGAACATAGAATTTACATATTTTGTCATTCTACCAAATATTCTCACCTCCTATACAAATCTTAACAAGTCTTCCCCCAAGAGATCAATGAATTCAATATAGAATTCCACCATCCATCTGTCAAGGCTAGGGATCTTGTTCTTTCCTAAACAATGCAGGACTACTTCAATCTCCTTTATGGTGATTATACATATAGATATGTGAGCATATATTCATCCATCATCCTAGGGAAATAGGAGATTACTTTCAGTGTCTCATCCAGTGTAATCCTCTCAGGTTCCTTATACAGGGATTCAAAATACTTGTGTAATACCCTCGTTTCCCCCAACTTGTAATTAATAATGATTAATGGTTGCCATGAAATGGCATATAAACATTGTAATTATATTAGCCAATCTATTGATTGTGGGGAGAAGCCTTAAAGAACTATCGATGATACCACTAGAGGAAAGAGCAAGAAAACCTAGAGAGGGGGTTCATCATGCTAAGTTGACCCAATCTCCTTTCTGGGATATTTAATTAAATAATAAATTATTTCCCTTTCCTAGTTTCGATACAAATCAGTTAATCAAAGGGGGTTGGTAGTTGGAAAACAAACCACCCCAATGAATGCAGGCATGGAAATATGGCTAGGAAAGTGGCATATACCAGCAAAATGTACCATGGAGTATCGTCTCACAATCACCCAGACTGAACCACGAGTTTCCTTCTAATCGAATAAAGAGGACAAGTCGAGAACCTTCCTGAGCAATGCATGCAAGAGAAGTAAACAGGTGCATGTGAGGGTAGATAGAGAGAGTTTTTTGGTTTTAAGAGAAGGAAGGAGCGAATACTTCTGGTATGAAAGAAGTGAGCCCATGTATGGGTAGAGATACATGAGTCTTAGAAGATAATTTGATTGCAAGACTCATATGAGATTCCAAGAATCCAACCTCATCCAAGAGGTCACTAGATTGATGCTAGGAGGACATCGGATAAACCTCGATGAGGCATGGGCTAGGTGAGTGTGAGTAAATATTTACCAAGAGTGGTGAGAAGGAGAGTAACCTTCACACACCAATCTTCCTGAGAACCTAAAAAAGAGATTCCCTGGTGGTATCATGGCTTGGCACAGGAGTGGCTAGAGGGGAGAGTCTGAATGCATCTAAGCCTATGGTTGGGCGAAAAGGAATACACCCACATTTAGTTGGTTTGTTACACTTTTGATCACATAATTATTTGTATACTATGTGTAATTGAAATGACATGCATGGTCGAATGCATGTATTTGTATTTTTAGATGTGTATGCTTGTTGTTGAGTCCTCACAATATGTATATGTATACTGCATTGAGTCCTCACAATATTTTTCAAGATTGATACATTGTGAATAATGCAAGCCTATGAATGGAGAGATTTCAAGGTATAAACCTCCTTCAGAAGGATGGTGGAAAAAATTCCCTGAATTCTGGGAAGGTCTCTACGAAGTTCCAGAGCCTTGATCCCTGTGAAATCCCCTTACCTTCAAGTAACAATTGGTAGGATGCACATCCTTGCCCGAAATTATGAAGTAGATTTCCCTAAGCTCATTTCAGAGTGAAGGGGAAGGCCAGGAAGGCTTGGTAAAAACTTTGGAAAAACCTATAAAGAAGCCCTGAAATCGGCTAAGTCCCTAAATTGGTCGTTAACCCATATTGAGAGCTGGTTTTTAATCCATAAGGAATCACCACCATTGGATCGATGTGGAAAGTTAATCTTATCCCTTCATTGAAGGGCATCATTGTTGGGAGCACTCTAGTGTTGAGGTTTATATGGAGCCGATGACGACAATGAATATTTTGAGAGGAAATGTGAAACATTGATCTGTCAGACGAATCTTTGACAAGATCTAAGTCATTGATCATGGGTGCATCATCATCAAGAGTGGACTGTTGGTGATTTGGGGTGTATACTCCAAAGTGCCAACTATGATAAAAGTTATGGGAAAGAATGAGAACCATTGATTCGACGTGAAGGAAATATCGGGATCATTCGTCGAGGAGCGAGCCTTTAAGTGGATCAATAATTGGAACTATGAGTTTTGGCGATGACGCGAACTCTGTGGTGGGACGAAGGTCATTGATCTATCAGGAGAAACCCTGATGAGATATGGACCGTTGACACCAAATGTATTAGGGTCGAAAGTGAATTATTAGTAAAGTTGAGTGAAGGCCCAAGGAGCCGAGGACGATGAAGACTCAATATTTAACGAGCACATTTGATTGGCGATATTTTATCTTAGTCGTGGATTGCCTTAAGTCCCAGTTAAGATATCAAAGAGGTGATGACATCATGATGTTGATGTGGCATGCCAACATCATAGACAACATGTTCCCTGGGGTGACAAATGTCACATGTTGAGTGGTCAGGGGGACTGGAGTGGTCTCAAAAGGACAAGAGATCCATAGGTCTTTGATTAAGATCTATATCGATGGATCTAGAAATTATTAGATCCTATCCATTTGTCATAGGAGAGTGATCGGAGTTCTGGACAGAAGGCAGGATAAATGTCCTCGACGAAAAAATCATCATCAGAGTGTTGAGGATAGGACTTGCCTTGGAGTGTCGACGATGATAGTTTATCTCGAGAAGAAACAACAGTCATCGATCCATCGAAGGTTATGATAATGAGATCTGGACCATTGGATCCATATGTGTCATCGTCAATGCATGGAAGGTTTGTATGGTCGTAGGTTGTCAAGGGTGTCAACGACGATAAAGGAAGATGACATCATGATGACGTGGTGTTCTAGCTTGGAAACAAACTTGTCTATCGAGGTGACAGGTGTCACAAGTGGGCTAGATGGGGGACATGAGTGGCCTCGAAAGGGCATAGTAAACACTTAGAAATGTAATTTCAATCTAGATCGTTAGATACAGAAGTAGTGAGATCTCATTCATTCATCGGTGGATGCCAGGCATGGTCTGGAAGAGAGTGTAATGTTTCTGACTTGGCTAGTCTAGGAAACACTGCTAATATGTGTGTAGGATCAAAGGTTTACAACATATAAATGATCATACAAATAATAAATGCGACAAAGGACTGCAAGTTTGTATTATGATATCTCTGTGGATTACAAAAATCGTTGAATGTGGCTGAATAC
>SNQJ01S0016499.1:83904-93904 GCA_010110895.2 Picea sitchensis
GTAAAAAAAAAAATCTTATGGTTAAAACATTTTAATGGTTTTGGGTAATTCTTTTCTTTTGTGTTCATCATGGAATTGCCACGTGGAAGGTGTGTGTGTGTGGTGGAAGGTGTGTGTGTGTGAGAGAGAGAGAGACAGTCAATCTACAACCCAATACTAGGGAAATGTGATTCTTTTAGTGCTCAATATGGAGTAGACACGTGACATTATAAAAATATTAATAACAAAAAAAATATTTCAATGTGGCCATAAATAAAATATTTCAATATCCATTTTAAGTAAAATACATCAATACCAACTCTCTCTCTCTCTATATATATAAAGGAAAAAAATATTAATATAGCAAAAGTACATTGTTAGATGTCCATGGCATTTATTAGTGTTTTTAATCCCTTTACATGACATTCATACCTTTAATCCATCATCACAAAGAAGACTACACATTATTCATGTTTAGTTACATTAGTAAACGCTTCGTAAAATCTCAAAATGACATTAAAAATGTACATTTTATCTTTCATCCAGAGATCAATGAAAGTCTATCATTATGCAAAAAGTGAGATAGAAACTGTAATGGTTGCACTTAAGTCCATGGTTCATGATTATATTCTATAGTATGTCAATCATTAATTATTGAAATAATCAAGGTTCCTCATTCCATCCCAACTCTCACTTTTGAAATCTCATCTGCACTGTTTTTGTCCTGATAAATATGAGGTAGAGATGTATACGAGAAAAATGATAGTAAGATGAGAAGTTCATCATACACAGGTCTTAATGTGAAATTTCCGAGAGAAATCTCCTTGCACATCAATTGGATAACTAGTTTTGAGTTTCCAAAAGTTTGTAAATGTGTTACACTAGCTTCTTGTGCTAGTTTTAGGACCAACTTTAAAGCCATCAATTCACAATTTTTTTTTAGTTTCTTAACCAATTCCCATTTTAAAAGAAATACTATGATTTGAAGATAAATATAGTATGCCTCCTAAAACTCCCTTGGGAGGATTCCCTTGTGATGCATCATCCAAAAAATCCCATAGAATATAGGTGATCATGCATTTTTATTTTATTTTTATTATTCACCTCTACAAGACATTTCTCCAACCAAGGGGCCACAAGCCCAATGTGGCCTTCTACACAGAGCACTTATTGGACCTATGAAATGGCCTCATTGTCTGACCTTCTTACATGCTACGATACTGGATGCACGTGCTCAGGATTCCTCTAGGCCAATTTCATGTGGGTTTGCATGTACATGTATATATGTATGTGTTTATGTATATACGTATTGGCAATGGAGGACCTATGACTAGGGTTGTATCATGTGGTTAAGGTTTGGTTTGCTTGCGATATAGGTCTAGTTGTCCTATCTAGCTGACCTGGTTTCACGATCTTAAAGAGGTCGATAGACTTATCAGTACCCGAGATGGATGATTTAGTCCAACTAGTGGATTATTCTGATGACAACTTGTTAGAGGAACAAATATTTGTACAACCCTCAAAGGTCTTGACATGTGAGGGTGGATTTCGAGGCTATGAGAAGTCATTGAAGGATGTAGGTTCTAGAAATAACAAACTAGCCAAGTCCCCTCCACTCAATCTCGGTTCCAAAAATGGATCTGGAGCTTATCTCCTTAGCACTCGATCTGGGATATCATAAGTTTTTACAAGGGAGTGAGTTAATGAGGACAAGACAAAATTTTTACTTGATGGATCGCTAGAAGGGAGGTTATTGAAAGATACTGGCACTCACAAGAATAAGGGAGAGTCTTGCGACAATGGACCGAAGGTCTAAAACCCTGCAAAAAATGATGTAGGCGAGAGTATTAGCGGATCACAAAAATTAGAACTCCACCAAGGTGGTATTGGTTATTCCTACAACACTAGGCCGAGGAAGAGGAGACACAAGGTGATTAGAAGTCGAGTGAATGGTGTCTCCTTGGTGGTAGGCGAGGATGTAGGATTAAATAAAATACTGGATTCGGTAGGTAAAATCCTTGTGGGTAGGTTCAAGGGGTGACAAATCAGTATGGAGAATCTTCAGTGTTGGATGGGGGAATTTTGGAAACCTATTCTAGGTTATAGGCCTATAATCCATACCCTTTCAAGAGGTTGGATTGGGTTTATTTTTCGTTCTAAGGGAGATGCACACACTGTGCTAAAGGGCACCTAGTTCCTAGATAATGCTATTCTCATTATAAAATCTTGGATGCCCCTTTTTTATCCTAGTTGAGATATAAAGGACCGTACTCTAGTTTGGGTTAAGCTCTCCAATTTGTTGATGGATTTTTGGACCGAATCAACAATTTTGGCTATTGGTGATTCTCTAGGAAAGCGGTGTTGGTAGATGACATATTTATGATGGAGGATAACTGTTCTTTGGCTTGAGTGTTGGTGGAATTAGATGTGAGTAAGGGATTATATGAAACCATAGACCTAGTTTGAGATGGTAAAAAAAAATCATTGACTATAGATTACCTCATCATTTTAGTGTGTGCATTGTCACGAGATCTGTCATGTATTTAAAGATTGCACTAAAAAAATGATAAGGAAGGTTATAAGGATAAAAGAATGGGGAAGTTTTGAGGCAAAGGAGAAAGATAGGGTGGCTTTGTCCCTCTGCCCAAATATTGAGAATGTTGAATTTGTCATTGAGGAGGGTAGTGCTCAAAAGGAAGATACTCAGAATTTGGGACATTCTTAGAATTTGGAAGAGTGGATGGCCATCGATGCTCTCGCACCCAGAATGGGAATATTCCATTCTTCCATCAAGGTCATTTCAGTTACTGTTCGCTTGGTCTCTCCAGGTAAGTCATAATATCCTATTGATTCTTTTTCTAGCACCATAATTTCTAGATACTATGAGGCAGCCCAAGCCAATGGAACTGGTTGAAGTTGTGCAAGTCCCCCATCCATATTTTGTTTCCTTGGAACTTCGTGGGCCATCATCACCTATTCCACCTATGTTATCTATCGATCTCTCTCATGACTCTAACCCCTCCTTCATAGACCCTAAATCCGGAATGGGGGATTCCTTTGATTCATCCTCGTCATTGTCCATAGGGGGAGACACTATCTATTGATACCTAGGAAGGGGCTAGTTGCACCTGCTATTGAACAATCATGAGGAATAGGTTTTGACTCCCTTAAGGTATTGGGACACCATTATGCAGGTAGGAAATCAGGCCTAAATAGGGCCTAGGAGCGGGAAATATATGAAATTAACCAAGTCCGATAAAAATCTATATTTGGGGCCCTTAGAGTTGGGAATTCCCTGTGGTCAATTCCTCCATGAAAATTGAATATATCTATGAATTCCAGGGGGCTTGGGGGGGCAATCCAAAAAGTTGGCCCTAAAAAGACTAGTGGAAACCAATCGACTAGAGATGATTCAAATTAAAGAAACTACGGGGATGGGTGACTTAGTCATTTTAGATTTAAAAAATTTATTGTGCAATTGGGAGATTTTATCTATTAATTCTTTCGAGATTTAGGGGGGTTTGATAACTAGATCAAAAGTTATGGTTTTTCAAAGTTTCTCAGGACTTCATTTTTCCAAAGGCCACCTCATTGACACACAATATCCACGTGGCACCAACCATTCATGCTCTCCTACATGGAACTAATGTGGCACCTACCACCTGACCCATCGAGCCTCTAGATCAATGTCCCCGATTACCTTGGACAACCTTTGTCTTCATCGGGGGTTCTCTCCTTAAGGAGTCATACACCGCCCTCGATTGACCTACTTCGATGATGATCACTTTGATGGGTTCTCCCTCCAGATTTGGTGGCTCTCGGGATTTAAAAATCAATGATACTGATCTTATCAACCCATGAACCTACTGGATGGGTAACATCCACCTCCTCTATTGCACGTTAAGTGCACAAGTGAGACCCACTCTGGATTTTCGACTGAAACTTGATCAACAAATGAAATTTAATCCCAAAAACCTCATTATCATTGTTGCTTATCCCTATCCATGCCAAGGGACCATACCCGACATCCTTCGATGAATGGTCGAGATCTGTCATCCTCCAAATCCGACAGTTGAGATTACAATCGACACCATAAGGGTTTCTAGGTCTTTCAGGTCTTTATTTTTGTCGACTCTCTTGGACAACTTGCAAAATTACCAATTCTCCGGGCTCTGATGAAGACACATCTGGATCTGATAGTTTATATCTCATCATCTTTTCCTCCAACGAATCAACAACCCTCATTATTTCTCTAACTCCTATCGTTGTCGACACTATGGGCTTGCTCACTCACTTTACCAATCATATACTCCCGATGATGATACTGCCCCCAACTTAGGGCTAAGATCTCTCGGACTACATATTTCACAACCAGGGTTTAAGGGGGTAAACTAATGACCATTCCTCTCAGATGGGCCCACACTCAACCCATTGGCCAATTCATCTATCGACACATGTCATCTCAAGCGACACACTAACTGCCATGTTGGTAGTCCTCATCATCACGACATCACCTTCTAATTTTCCTCACTTAAACGAAACCTACGTCATCCTACGATTGATATTCATTCTCTTCTTTACACCAATCATCGATTTAGATCTTTTCGTAGGTCTTCGTCGTCATCGACGCTTCTCTAGAACCCACTATTCGAATTCACCAACCATCAACGATGATAAATATGGCATTGAAGGTTAAGATGTCACTGAGATCAATTCCAACATATTGACAACCCTTGTTCTATCTTGGTTTTCTTCATCTTCGTCGATACATGCCCATATCCTCACTTCCAGACCATGCCCGACATCCATCGATGAATGAATGAGATCTCACTACTTTTGTATCTAATGATCTAGATTGCAATTACATTTCTAAGTGTTTAATGTGCCCTTTTGAGGCCACTCATGTCCCCCATCTATCCCACTTGTGACACCTATCACCTCGATAGACAAGTTGGTTGCCAAGATGGAACACCACGTCATCATGATTTCATCTTCCTTTATCATCGTCGACACCCTTGGCCAATCTACGACCATACAAACCTTCCATGCACTGGCGATGACACATATGGATCCAATGGTCCAGATCTCATTATCATAACCTTCGATGGATCGATGACTGTTGTTTCTTCTCGAGATTAACTATCATCGTCGACACTCCAAGTCAAGTCCTATCCTCAACACTCCGACGATGATTTTTTCGTCCAGGACATTTATCATGCCTTCTCTCCAGAACTCTGATCGCTCTCCTACGAAAAATGGATAGGAGATAATAATTTCGAGATCCATCAATATAGATCCTAATCAAAGACCTATGGATCTCTTGTCCTTTTGAGACCACTCCAGTCCCCCTGACCACTCAACATGTGACATTTGTCACCCCAGGGTACATGCTGGCTATGATGTTGGTGTTCCATGTCAACATCAAGATGTCATCACCTCTTTGATATCTTAACTGGGACTTAAGGCAATCCATGACTAAGATCAAATATCGCCACTATGCCAATCAACTGTGCTCGTTAAATATTGAGTCTTCATCATCATCGACTCCTTGGGCCTTCACTCTACTTTACTAATCATTCACTTTCGACCCTAATACATCTGGTGTCAATGGTCCAAATATCATCGGGGTTTCTCTTGATAGATAAATGACCTTCATTCCATCACAGAGTTCATGTCATCGCCAAAACTCATAGTTCCAATTATTGATCCACTTAAAGGCTCGCTCCTCGACGAACAATCTCGATATTTCCTTCACATTGAATCAACGGTTCTCATTCTTTCCCATAACCTTTATCATAGTTGGCACTTTTGAGTATACAGCCCAAATCACCAACAGTCCACTCTCGATGATGATGCACTCAGGATCAACGACTTATATCTTATCGAAGATTCATCTGACAAATCAATGTTTCACATTTCCTCTCAAGGTATTCATTGTCGTCATCGGCTCCATATAAAACTCAACACTAGAGTTCTCCCAACAGTGATGCCCTTCAACGAAGGGATAAGATTAACTTGCCACACCGATCCAACGATGGCGATTCCTTCTAGATTAAAAACCAGCTCTCAATATGGGTTAATAACCAATTTATGGACTTAGTCGATTTCAGGGCTTCTTTATAGGTTTTTCCAAAGTTTTTACCCAGCCTTCTCGATCTTCCCCTTCACTCTCAAATGAGCTTAGGGAAAACTACTTCATAATTTCGGGCAAGGATGTGCATCCTGCGAATTGTTACTTGAAGGTAAGGGGATTTCACAGGGATCAAGGCTCTGCAACTTCACAGAGACCTTCCCAGAATTCAGGGAATTTTTTCCACCATCCTTCTAAAGGAGGTTTATACCTTGAAATCTCTCCATTCATAGGCTTTCATTATTCATAGTGTATCAATGTTGAAAAATATCGTGAGGACTCAATGCAATATACATATTGCAAGGAAACACTCAATCTATTCAACAACAAGCATACACATCTAAAAATACAAATACATGCATTCAACTATGCATGTCATTTCAATTACACATAGTATACAAATACTTATGTGATCACAAGTGTAACCAACCAACTAAATGTGGTTGTATGCCTTTCCTCCCAACCATAGGGTCAAATGCATTCAGACTCTCCCCTCTAGCCACTCCTGTGCCAAGCCATGATACCATCAGGGAATCTCTTTTTCAGGTTCTCAGGAAGATTGGTGTGTGAAGGTTACTCTCCTTCTCACCACTCTTGGTAAATATTTACTAACACTCACCTAGCCCATGCCTCATCGAGGTTTATCCGATGTCCTCCCAGCATCAAGCTCATGACCTCTTCGATGAGGTTGGGTTCTTGGAATCTCATATGAGTCTTGCAATCAAATTATCTTCTAAGACTCATGTATCTCTACCCATACACGGGCTCACTTCTTTCATACCAGAAGTATCCACTCCTTACTTCTCTCAAAACCAAAAAACTCTCTCTATCTACCCTCACATGCACCTGTTTACTTCTCTTGCATGCATTGCTCAGGAAGGTTCTCGACTTGTCCTCTTTCTTCTATTAGAAGGAAACTCATGGTTCAGTCTGGGTGATTGTGAGACGATACTCCATGGTACCCTTTGCTGGTATATGCCACTTTCCTAGCCATATTTCCATACCTGTATTCATTGGGGTGGTTTGTTTTCCAACTACCAACCCCCTTTGATTAACTGATTTGTATCGAAACTAGGAAAGGGAAATAACTTATTATTTAATTAAATATCCCAGAAAGGAGATTGGGTTAACTTAGCATGATGAACCCCCCCTCTAGGTTTCCTCACTCTTTCCTCTAGTGGTATCATCGATAGTTCTTTAAGGCTTCGCCCCACAGTCAATAGATTGGCTAATATAATTACAATGTTTATATGCCATTTCATGGAAACCATTAATCATTATTAATTACAAGTTGGGGGAAACAAGGGTATTACAAAAGTATTTTGAATCCCTGTATAAGGAACCTGAGAGGATTACACTAGATGAGACACTGAAAGTAATCTCCTATTTCCCTAGGATGATGGATGAATATATGCTCACATATCTATATGTATAGTCACCATAAAGGAGATTGAAGTAGTCCTGCATTTTTTAGGAAATAACAAGATCCCTAGCCTTGACAGATGGATGGTGGAATTCTATATTGAATTCGTTGATCTCTTGGGGGAAGACTTGTTAAGATTTGTATAGGAGGTGAGAATATTTGGTAGAATGACAAAATATGTAAATTCTATGTTCATTGTTTTGATCCCCAAGCAAGACTTCCCATATACTTTTGAAGGTTTCCTAATGATATCTTTATGCAATTGTTTTTACAAGGTTATTTCCAAGATAATTTCTTTTCGTATCAAGCCGATCCTTTCTAATTATATCTTGGATGAACAATTTGTTTTTTTTACAAGGGAGACACATTCAAGAGGTGATAGGTATTTCTCAAGAAGGGATCCACTCAATAAATCTATCACATGAACATGCAACAATTATAAAACTTGACCTTTCCAAGGTTTATGACAAGGTGTCATGGTCATTCTTGAAGCTATTATTTATTCATATTGTATTTTCATTGCCTATTACCAACTATATCATGTGTTGCATTACTACCTCATCCTTTGTAGTGTCGATAAATGGGGTTGCATACAATTTTTTCAATACCTCTAGGAGAATTAGACAAGGATGTCCTTTTTCACCTTGCCTCTTTTTTTTCTGGTGGCTGAAGGTTTAAGCAGAATTATTCTGGAAGCAAGGAGGCTGAGACATGTTAACGGGATCAGAATAGGTTGAGAAACATTGATTCATATAATGTTTGTAGATGATGTCCTATTATTTCGATCTAGAATTGGTAGAGATGGAGCATAGTTCGAAGAAATTATTCATTTGTTTAAGTTGTCCACAGAGATGGAAATTAGTGAGACAAAATCTTCTTTATTATCTTCTAGTATGGAGGAGGACATGGGTAGGGATTTCAGTAGGTACTTTCCTTTTCAACACTATTATCTAAAGGAAGGATTTAAATACTTAATATTTTATCTCAAACCTAAATGTTACAGGAGAATGATTGGTGGTGGTTGGTCTCTAGGATGGAAAAAAATATATATGTTTGTGGTGAAATAGGTGGCTATCACATGAAGGCTGACTTGTGCTAGTAAAATATGTGTTAGAGGACATCCCCATATACTGGAACACCCTCACCCATATCCCAAAAGGCATATTGAAAAAACATTTAGTAGCTTTGTTTTAACTTCCTCTAGCAGGGAGGTGGTGAATTCAAGGTATCTCATTGGGTATGGTGGTAGGCCTTGGTAGTTCCCAAAGATATAGGAGGATGGGGACTTAAAAATATCCATTTTTTTGGCCTCTCCCCGAAAGCTAAATCTTCATGGTTAGTAATTAAAAAGTACAATCTCTGGTGTCAGATCATGGTTCAGAAATATATTTCTCCTAACTCTTTGGAAGATTAGATAAAAAAGGAATACAAGTCAATACATAATGTTTCAAATCAGTGGAAGGCCTTGACCCTATCCATTCTAGTAATAGACCCTTACCTAGTGTGCTGAGTGGGAGAGAGAACCTAGGTGAGGATCAACACATATGCTATAATGGGGTGTAGTAGATATATAATGCTACCAAAGGAATTGGTCACTCTCTTAAGAGTTAGGGAGAAGACTACACTTAATATAATCAACAATCCAATGGAGACTACTATATGGAGGTAAGTATGGTTGAACTNCACATATGCTATAATGGGGTGTAGTAGATATATAATGCTACCAAAGGAATTGGTCACTCTCTTAAGAGTTAGGGAGAAGACTACACTTAATATAATCAACAATCCAATGGAGACTACTATATGGAGGTAAGTATGGTTGAACTTGATGGGCTTGTGATTGACAAGTGATTATGTGTTCTTTGAGATCTCCTAACTAGTGAACTATGAAGAGCTCATATTCATTTTAGAGAGAGGTCAAATGAATTGATTTGGACCTACAACAAGTTAGGTGGTACATATTCCATCAAGTTGAGATATCAAGCTTTAACATCAAGAGGGGAAAGGGTTATTAGTTGGTGGTTGAAGCCACTTTGGGAGGTGAAGACCCCAACTAAAACCAACTTTTGTTTTTTGATACCACTTACAAACAAGGTGTTGACATGGGAAAAATTACACAGGACAGGGAAAATGGGCCCTAGTTGGTTTCCACTGTGAAAATCATAGGTAAAAACAAATTCTTACATTTTCCTGAATTGTTCTTATTCCTCTCAATTGTGGAAGGAGGTCGAAGGGGCACTTAGTAATAACTCATTGTGGGATGGTATTAATGTGGTTGTTTCCATAATTGGTTCATCTAGAAGGATCTAGAGATTTATCGCATGATGCCTTTCCTGGTACTGTGGGGTATTTGGCTAGCCCAAAATTCCTCCCTCTTTGAATATAATCAGACTCCAACCTTCAAGGTATCGACTCAAGTATTGGGTCTCCTTCCACATTTAGAAATGATGTCTAAACATGAGGTTCCT
>SNQJ01S0016499.1:95841-112810 GCA_010110895.2 Picea sitchensis
CCCCCCCCTATGGACAATGATGAGGATGAATCAAAGGAATCCCCCATTCCAGATTTAGGGGCTATGAAGGAGGGGTTAGAGTCATGAGAGAGATCGATAGATAACATAGGTGGAATAGGTGATGATGGTCCACGAGGTTCCAAGGAAACAAAATATGGATGAGGGACTTGCACAACTTCAACCAGTTCCATTGGCTTGGGCTGACTCATAATATCTAGAAATTATGGTGCTAGAAAAAGAATCAATAGGATATTATGACTTACCTGGAGAGACCAAACGAATAGTAACTGAAATGACCTTGATGGAAGAATGGAATATTCCCATTCTGGGTGCGAGAGCATCGATGGCCATCCACTCTTCCTTTTGAGCACTACCCTCCTCAATGATAAATTCAACACTCTCAATATTTGGGCAGAGGGGAAAATCCACTCTATCTTTCTCCTCTGCCTCAAAACTTCCTCGTTATTTTATCCTTATAACCTTCCTTATCAATTTTTTAGTGCAATCTTTAAATACATGACCGATCTCGTGACAACACACACACTAAAATGGTGAGGTAATCTATAGTCAAGGATTTTTGTTACCATCTCAGACTAGGTCTATGGTTTCATATAATCCCCTACTCACATCTAATTCCACCAACACTCAAGCCAAAGAACGGTTATCGTCCATCATAAATATGTCATCTACCAACACCGCTTTTCCCAGAGAATCACGAATAGTCCAAATTGTCGATTCGGTCCAAAATTCCATCAACAAATTGGAGAGCTTAACCCAAACTGGAGTACAGTCCTTTATATCTCAACTAGGATCGAAAAGGGGCATCCAAGATTTTATAATAAGAATAGCATTATCTAGGAACTAGGTGACCTTTAGCACAGTGTGTGCATCTCCCTTAGAACGAAAAATAAATCTAATCCAACCTCTTGAAAGGGTATGGATTATAGGCCTATAACCTAGAATAGGTTTCCAAAATTACTCCATCCAACACTGAAGATTATCCATACTGATTTGTCACCCCTTGAACCTACCCACAAGGATTTTACCTACCGAATCGAGTATTTTATTTAATCCTACATCCTCACCTACCACCAAGGAGACACCATTCACTCGAATTATAACCACCTTGTGTCTCCTCTTCCTCAGCCTAGTGTTGCAGGAATAACCAATACCACCTTGGTGGAGTTCTAATTTTTTTGATCCGTTAATACTCTCGCCTACATCATTTTTTGCAGGGTTTTAGACCTTTGGTCCATTATCGCAAGACTCTCCCTTATTCTTGTGAGTGCCAGTATCTTTCAATAACCTCCCTTCTGGCGATCCATCAAGTAAAACTTTTTTCTTGTCCTCATTAATTCGCCCCCTTGTAAAAACCTATGATATTCCAGATCGAGTGCTAAGGAGATAATCTCCAGATCCATTTTTGGAACCGAGATTGAGTGGAGGAGACATGGCTAGTTTGTTATTGCTAGAACCTACATCCTTCAATGACTTCTCATAGCCTCGAAATCCACTCTCACATGTCAAGACCTCTGAGGGTTGTACAAATATTTGTTCCTCTAACAAGTTGTCATCAGAATAATCCACTAGTTGGACTAAATCATCCATCTCGGGTACTGACAAGTATATCGGCCTCTTTAAGATCGTGAAACCAGGTCAACTAGATAGGACAACTAGACCTATATCGTAAGCAAACCAAACCTTAACCACATGATAAAACCCTAGTCATAGGTCCTCCATCGCCAACAAGTATATACATAAACACATACATATATACATGTACATGCAAACCCACATGAAATTGGCCTAGAGGAATCCCGAGCACATGCATCCAGTATCGTAGCACGTAAGAAGGTCAGACAATGAGGCCATATCATAGGTCCCATAACTGCTCTGTGTAGAAAGCCACATTGGGCTTGTGGCCCCTTGGTTGGAGAAATGTCTTGTAGAGGTGAATAATAAAAATAAAATAAAAATGCATGATCACCTATATTCCATGAGATTTTTTGGATGATGCATCACAAGGGAATCCTCCCAAGGGAGTTTTAGGAGGCATACTATATTTATCTTCAAATCATACTATTTCTTTTAAAATGGGAATTGGTTAAGAAACTAAAAAAAAATTGTGAATTGATGGCTTTAAAGTTGGTCCTAAAACTAGCACAAGAAGCTAGTGCAACACATTTACAAACTTTTGGAAACTCAAAACTAGTTATCCAATTGATGTGCAAGGGGATTTCTCTCGGAAATTTCACATTAAGATCCGTGTATGATGAACTTCTCATCTTACTAACATTTTTCTCGTATACATCTCTACCTCATATTTATCAAGACAAAAACAATGCAGATGATATTTCAAAAGTGAGAGTTGGGATGGAATGAGGAACCTTGATTATTTCAATAATTCATGATTGACATACTATAGAATATAATCATGAACCATGGACTTAAGTGCAACCATTACAGTTTCTATCTCACTTTTTGCATAATGATAGACTTTCATTGATCTCTGGATGAAAGATAAAATGTACATTTTTAATGTCATTTTGAGTTTTTATGAAGCGTTTACTAATGTAACTAAACATGAATACTGTGTAGTATTCTTTGTGATGATGGATTAAAGATATGAATGTCATGTAAAGGGATTAAAAGCACTAATAGAGAGAGAGTTGGTATTGGTCTATTTTACTTAAAATGGACATTGAAATATTTTATTTATGGCCACATTGAAATATTTCTTTTGTTATTAATATTTTTATAATGTCATGTGTCTACTCCATGTTGAGCACTAAAAGAATGACACATTTCCCTAGTATTGGGTTGTAGATTGATCTCTCTCTCTCTCTCACACACACACACATACCTTTCACCACACACACACACCTTCCACGTGGCAATTCCATGATGAACACAAAAGAAAGTTTTTACCCAAAACCATTAAAATGTTTTAACCATAAGATTTTTTTTACTTTTGTTGGCGACGGAGGTCACTCCTGGATTGCTTGCAGGAGCAGAGCCCGATGCCCATCAGTTTGTTGTCATGTTTTGTTTAAAGGTGATCAAATGGAAGGAAACTCAGAACGATATCGTCTCAACTCAGAAACCAGACTAGGCATGCATGGACGAGTGAGGTCTTGATAAACTCCAAACAGTGGGTCATAGTAAAAGGGTGAGCAGGTGGAAGACTTACGCAAGAAGGGTGCAAAGGTCTATCACAGACATCTGGTTTGTAACAGACTGAAGAAGAATGCATTCGAACACAAAATCCTTTCACATTCAAACACAGATACCAGGAATCGCAACAATGTCACAACAAATCCTTTATCATAACAAGATTGCTAAGTTCGCGTGAATCCTTCAACTGCGAACTCCCCGGCATAAGACAAAACCATATGGAAAGAAAAGAAAAATTGTTTGTTATGAACCAAGAAGTCTCAAACACAGAGGCATAACCAGGAAACCAGAGTATGTTGCTGAAACTTTACAGTCGGGAGCTTAGCTCTACCATCGATAGATACCAAAATGGCAAAAATGCCTACATATACTCAAAACAACAATAGCAGAGGAACCAAGAAAATGCATTGAAAGCTTTGCGTTTGCATGGCTTCTGACAGTCAACATCTGAAAGATCGTGAAACTTATGTCAGACGCAATCTTAATGCTTTGACAGTTCCAACGGTGAATCAACGTGCCTTAAATTCATGGTCGTGCTCTCCCATTAAGGCGGAGGTGATATCTAACCACCACCAACTGCTTCAATAACTGCTTCTTGGGATTGAGAACGGCCCGGCCAACTCAGCATTTCAGGCTACGGAAAACTTCTCGCGCTGCCACCTGGAATAACCGAATAGCTTGAGGGATGGGCATGGAGGCCAGCGCGGAAGATGAGTGCACGACAGGAATGGTGGTGCTGGGTTATAAGGGCGTGGAAGGAGTGACGAAATGAGAGAAGGATGACGGAGGACGATTCGTGGCGGAAGACATCGGGTAGAAGGGAAGAAGACGCGAGAAGCGAACTCGCCTTCGGGTGAGAGGCTGATGTGGAAAGGAAAGGAACGGGAGATGTGGCAAGCAACGAGTGGATGGTGAGAAAAAGAGAGAACCACGCGGACCAAATGGATGAGGTGGACGAGTGACACACGACAGCGGGAGAAAGGTGGACTGGAAGATGACAAGGCAGGAGAGTGGCCCACGTTGGCTAAACATGGAGCGGTTGAGAAGGGCGGGGTTGTTTAAACGTCGTTGATCTGGGCGCCTCGATCGTGGCTGTCGGAAAGCTGCATATGGGATTCCAGACCCCCCCCCTCTGCTTAAAGGTAGAAAGGCGAGGAGGGGGGGGGTCCGGAATGGTCTCCATNCTTGCGTGTTGTTTATCATGGGCGCATTATCGCCCAAAACTTAGGACAAATGGGTTTTAACCCATCCTTTCGCACTCCAACCCCCTTAACAAGAAATATCGCTAACAACTTTCAATTGTTTTATACATATATATAAAACAATTGAAACATCGGTATATATATATATATATAATGCTCAACTCCATATTGAACATGGAAGGAATTGCACATCTACCTCATAATAAAATATAGAAAACAATAATTATTTTCATTCTTTTCACAAAACCTTACCTCTTACTCTTAAATATATTAAAAATTTCTTTAATAACATGTTTCATAACAAAAAAAAATATATATTTTAGCCATCTCCTATCTCGTGGACAAGAATGTTTTTTGAATGGCTTTAGTAAAAAATAAAAAATGCTATGACTACTAAGTAACTAATTTTAGATTCAAAACCTTATTTTTACATAAATCAAGAACAACCCCTGAATGTAAGAAATATTCATGCTCCTGAATATGCTCAAAGGAATCATCAAAATATATGTTAATGATTGTACGTTTATTTTTCACACTAAGTAAAAACTAATTTTACATAAATATATGTCTACTTAACATCCAATTTTAGATTGATAACACTTTAACAGCGTTGGATAAACCAAAGTGGATTCGTTGTTTTTATTTTTATACATATGACCTTACACTCTACAATGAAAACTGTTAGTGTTCCAATTATTATAAAATGGATATAAATATATATTTTAGTATTTTAATTATTGAACAAAGATAACATGAAAAATGAATTCTTTATTAAATTGTAAAAATTAACTTTTATAAATTTGCGTCAGACCTAAAATTAAGGGTATTTGAAAAACTTAAAAGCGTCATTAATTTTTTACTTAACAAGCTGGAATAAAAAAATTCCAAACTTGGTAACAAAGTTGGTGAAAACAACAAAGTGACTTACCCGTTATGTATAACGGGAACCCTTTGAGTCAAGTCAAGCTTTGTCTTCCTCGGAATATGGATAAAAAAATGGAGACGTAGATGCTTGAATGACCGCACTTGTATAAAAAATTGGAGACGTATATACTTTTTTTTTCCAACGAGAAATTAACTCGATTTATATTAGAGATATAAATCATTTACATCACAAGCAGCCATTACAATTCGTCCCGGAGACCCAGCTGGATTTGACCTCAAGACCTCCTCCCAACACTTGGAGAAAGGTACTTGTCATTACCAACCTCGCTGTCTCACTGGACTAGGAGACGTATATACTTGAATGACCGCACTTGTATAAAAAATGGAGACGTAAACACTTGAATGACCGCACTTGTAGAAAGCGTTTACAACTTATTAACTATAGCATATTCTATAGGGTGAATGAAAATGCCTAATTAATTTAATTAATTTGGAGGATGTTTTTATTTTAATAAGGCTATTAGGTAGCATATACCTGAATATAGGAATGAAAGTATTGTTTAAGAAGATAGGGAGAGAAGGAGTAGGCATGAAATGACTAGATGACAGAAATATTTATTACAATAATATTGGGGGAAGTGAAGAGAGCAATAAGACTTCAAATTTTTTGGCCAATAAGATATCATAAATGAGATTTAAAATTTAAAATTAATCATTATTTTTTAAAACTTTAGATAAGCAAGTGTATATTTTATGGTCAACCATGAACTAATAGAAAGTCAAACCTAACTCAACACTATATACCATGCCTATCGGGAGGTATAATAAAGGAATACAGATTTTTAAGAAAAAAATAATTAAAATTGATAGTAATATGGTTAAGAAAAATATTTAGAAATTAATAAGTAAATAGTTGAGAATTTGAAATAAATAAGCGGTTCCTCATCTAAAGAGTATTGTTAAGGAATGATATTCTTACATATTAAAAGATTTCTTATCATAAAAATAAAGTAAATTGGCTTTTATGTCACTTAATGGAAAACATCTTATATGTGTGATTCCACAACGAAAAAAAGGCTACAATTCAACAAGAGACAACTTTAAGATTGAAAATTGAAATTTTAATTCATCTTTTTCATCTAGCTCCGTGCATGCTTTGACTTATTCATTGATCAATTTCATCTGAAGCTTCCATTGCCCATGAGTGAGATTTGCCTACCATAAAGCCACTAAAGCGGAGGAATGACCTACATCAACTTCTAGACAGACGACGACAACAAAAATATTCGACTCTTGATCAATTATCTTATCCACAGACTTGTGTTGTGCTTTTGGATGCATGTGCATGAGAACAAGAGTTTGTGCTCCTCAAGAGATTCCTAGTAAATGAGTAGGCTCACTATCTGCATGTTATGTTGTTGGTTTTAGAAATGGAATTGGCATCGAAACTAGAACAAGAACTGAAACTTAGTCGAAGCATACTTAAAGAACCTAATTGGATAGCCAATAGACTTCCCTTACCTACACAAGCTACAGATCATATCTGCATGATAGAATGTTGCCACAAAATTCCAACTTCAAAGACATGTTGTTGAGGCTAGTGAAGAATTCCTCCAACCCACCTATGTCCCCTGAGGAACATGTTCACTGGAAGGGTACACGATTCTTCCGTTAAGATAGGTGCAATATCGTTTTTTCACATCTATGGCCTCCAACACACTTCTTTGAAATCCCCTGTGGTCTCAACTGCCTCACATGGACACAACATCTATGGCCTCCAAGAGACTTCTCTAAAATTTCCTATGGCCTCAACTACATTTCCTGGACACAAACTCTGACACCATTACTCTCTAGAAAAAGGAACCTACACATAACTAGACAAAGGAACCTACACATACCCCACAATTGATTCACAACATTGCCCCAAAATGGACTTGTAATCAAAACCATCCAAAGGAAGCCCCTCCAAAGAATTTCTAGTAATAATTTCCATCGTTATGCACCTTAAAGAAGCCACCCTTTTGCAATTCCCAAGCCTCGACTCCAATGAATGAGATGCCACACTTCCATTGACAACATCCAATGTAGTATCTTTGTCACTATTGCTATCAATCACCTTGTCATTGAATTTAATCTTAGGAATTTGTTGTGGGACAAGAGAAGGGGATTTTCTGTTATCATTTCATTCATTGTCAAGATCCCAAGTCTTGGCAATGATGTTCTGTATGAAGATGATCCCAAAAAATCCTAGCAAGTAACTGAAAGAAGCCAAGAAAGACAGAAGGGCCAATATCTCCACGAGGCTCAACATGTAGAGATGGATCGATATTCGAACCTTCTCCCTCCACTTTTGTATGAGAAAATAAGAAGTGAAGAAAAAAAGCACAAAGAATACCTTGTTCATGAGGGTCACGGGAAGAGGCAGTGCATCTGACGCCATTACACATGCCTTGGAATCCTTCTTGCACTAGGTCTGGCACTCGAATCCCAAATTCACCCCCACCCATCCCATGGTCAACTACACCAATATCGCTCTGACCACCCCATCAAGATATTTAATATATGCCATCACTACAAGCACGCCAAATATACCCATCCACAGTGTTAACGCTACCAAAACTAGAACTGGACATGTGTTAATGGTAGAATAAACTAGAGACAATGAACCCAATTAGCATAAGAAAGATGATATTATGGAATGAACCTAGAAATTCACTCATAAACAATTGTTATCACCTGTAACCTATTGTCAGCTCCTGCCCATAACACTTGCAACCCTCTAGATATTTTTAGAACCTGTGGCGAATTTGCAGCCTCTGACATGTGTTCCTCATGCAATATTTAATCAAGCAAGCCTTCAGAGTTGTAGTTTGACATGTGGAGAGATATTATAAAGTTGTGTGCCTACACTTACATTTGAAGTGTCATTTTTTCATATATGTCAAAGACGAAGAACTATGTTTATGTCTTAATATTACTATGTTGGTATTGAACATTAACTTAAAGGTCAATTATTATATTGTTGTTTACTTATTGGATATTACTAATGGTTAAAGGACAAGAAGACACTGCTCTACTATCTTGGATTTTTCTTGGTTGATGATACTGGTAGTAGTTGTGAAGCCTCGTCTTCAAGTGGATCCAAGGTCAAATTCAAAATATTTTTAAAAATCAAAGAATAACTAAATATCCTACAAATACCACTTTTATGTTTACAAAGACATTTGTGATTTTGCATGTTATGGGTTCTCTTTGTCCATACTCATTTTGATCCGGATTATTTTCAGCAAGAAATGAGAGCGGAGATATAAAAAGAAATGTACAGAGATATATCAGATATCCAATAATATAACAGTGATATATCATAGATATAACCATAAACACAGATATACAGTAATACACAATTTCTATTAATGAGCGAAATGTACAAAACTGTAGAAATACAAAGTGAAAGACTCACTAGAATGGTGGCAACTTATCTCTGAGAAGAGATGTGATGGCTATGCTCATTCAGAAAAATATGATTGTTACAATGAGGATCCAAAGGAATTTTTAAAATAAATAAAATCCAAAACCCTAACCCTAGAAGATGAAAAGCCAACAGTTTTGTGGAACCCGTTTTGGGTTGTTTGATGTATCGACTTCCCAGGGACGTAACTTTAGCATACGATCTTTGTTTTGGACGCACGATAGCTCGTTGGAAAGCTATTGATGAGGAGCTTAATTTCATAGGATCAATGCGATCCTTTAATTTTTATTAAGGTTATCGATCTTGAAAAAACTTCGTTTAGGCCCTCAAACTGTCCCCGGGAGTTTAGGACCCAAAAAACTGCTAAAAATAGTAAATTGGCAACAAATTGTTTTGAGCCAGTTCAAATAGGTGGGTGGCCACCAATATTCACCTAGATAAATATTCCCTCCTTAGGAATCAATGGTCTCCATTGCGTTGAGTTACCGGGGGAGAGGGGAAATATTTTGTTGAATCTGAATCTTGGTGAGTTGCTTTCCTTGCTGGAGAAGTTGCGCTACTTAGCTTGTTGAAGGTTGTCACAAACCTGTTGTTGGTGGGGTTGGATATGTTCAACCAAACTATTATATATTGGCTTGAATGGGCGGCAATGTGTATGCACCATTGTAGATGAAGAAACAATATCTTCTTTCTCTTCTGCAATCTGCTTTTGTTGGATAGAAAGGTCTTGGGCCAAGGCTGCAGTGGTTGCAGTGTCCTTTTGTTCATATTTTGAATAGATTGTGAAGATGCTGAATTTTGAAGTATGAGAGATTACCTTGCGAATTGTTTTGGTGGGACAGTAGTCAGAACTACCTCTGGTATCCGGTAGAGATGACCCCCTAGAGTAACAATGACACTACGAGGTCGAGACTCATAAATAGCATGGTGCTTCCACATATATGGCTGGCCCAAAATAACATCACGGAAATCTAGTGGGGAAACATCACATAATACCTCATCCTTGAAGGGTTGGATACCATATGAAAATCAACATTGTTGGCTAACATGAATATCTCATCCCTGGTGAAGCCACATGATGTTATATGGTTGCGGTGTGGTGTTGTCTAAAATCCCAACTGTTTGACGACCTCTGCTAAGAAGAGGTTCTTTTGGATTCCACAATCAACAATAAAATGCAGCAGGGTCCCCTTCACCCACATCTGTGAAAGAAAAAGGCGTCCCCCCTCTTCAGGATCTTCTGGTTCTTCTGGTTGAATTGTTGCAGTCGTGACAATAACAGTGGGGTCTGCGTCGATGATCTATCTTCTCCCATTATTTTCTGAATCAGATTCTGAATCAAGGTACAACTCCTTTTCTTTGATATCGACCACCAATGATTGTTTTGAGAGACATTCATCAGTGTTGTTCTAGGGGCTTTTTTGGAAATTGCACCACTTTATAGTGTCCTTCTTCGTCTTTTTGTTACCCTTCTTTGCCTACGTCTTGCAATGGTTGTCCCGAGGTTGCCCATCTTTTCTCTATCCTTTGTTCTACGGGTTGGGGCTGCCCTTTCCCTGCTTCTGTTGTGAGGGGTTCCCAAACCCAATTTTTTGTGTCTTTTCTTTAAGATTCTGCTCGATTTTGACAGTATATCAATAGGTAACACCCAAGGATGAGATGTATGAAAAATCCATTTATTTCTGGATGTATATATGCATACCATCGCGGTACTTGAGCACCAGATGTCACTCTGAATCTTTGATACCCAGATTAGTGTGCAAGGTATGGAAGACATTGGTGAATTATGGCATTTTTTGGTCCCTTTCATGCAACAATGTAGTCCATATTGTATACAAGTCGTCATAACTTCCAACAGGTTAGTAATGTTCCTTAATAATATCCCTGAAGGAACCCCAAGTGGGTGCAACTGCAAATAATGTAGACCCTTTTATTTTCTTTTTCTCACAGAAAGTTTCCCTCCAATCTTTGACATGGGGGACGACCTTGAGGAGCACAAATGTAATATTTTCTCTTTCAGAAAATTTATGGACAGAAAAATACCCTTCTAGAAGGTTTAACCATTTATCTATGGCATCCACAACTATTTTCCCTTCAAATATAGGAATATCAAAATTGATATGTAGCTTGAAGGGGGCAATGCCTCTGCTTGAGGTGGATGCATCGCTTGTCGGCAACCGTCGAAGAATTTTTGTAATTTATCCATCATCTCCTTCCTTTGTTGCTCGAGGGATTCCTCGAGAAACATTTTGAAAGGATCTTATATTCCATCGTCTTTCTTTTTGCCCGCCATGGACGGTTTCTTGGGCGTGTGAGAGTAGTTTTCCTCAAGAGAATCAACCTCGAGAACCAAATCTCTATACCCTGAACGTGAAGGGCTTCCTCGAGAAACACATTCTCTGGCGATTCAATCTTTTTCAGGCCCACCTTTAATTTGCACGAGGCTTCACATGTGGGCATTGAATATTCTTCTATTCTGGCGAGGATGCTAGTGTGGGGATCACCGATATCTCTCCTATTCTACATAGCTCTGGACAAGTGGAAAATGGATAACAATATTGGGGACCTGGACCTCGATAGTACACCAATTTTCCCTGGGATGCACCAACGAATATCATCATTCACACATATGCATTACATGGTAAGTCGATCTATGGGTCTTCTATCGGTCCCAATTCTGATCATGATGGTTTTCCCTATGAAGGAAATTTGGGTGGAAAGGAGTCTGGTAGTGAGTTTATTGGTGGTAAGATAGGGATTACAAAGCTTCGAGGTGGTGGATTTATATCCTTGTGTGTGGTTCAAACTCATAAAAATATAAAGGTGATGAAAAATAGATGAGGAGGGGTGGCTTTGGTTGTGGGAGAAGACTTCAAAGTAATCCAAGTGTGACAATTGGTTGTCATTGATGTCAAAACTTAGAGAGTTAGAGATACCCCAAAGTTGTGGTTGAGATTGATGGTGAGTTAGTTTTCATTGATGTCAACAAGAGTGGTTAATGTTAGCATATGTGTTGGGTGCATTTGATGAAGTCTACACGAAGCCCTGTAGGTGTGTTCATGAGACCTTAAGTTGTTTGGGGAATAAGGACATGAATGACAGTGTAAATGCATGTAACTCACTCATGGATGGATATTCATTGTCGTTTCATTTCCGATGATAGGTGGTATGCCATGTGGTTCCTCACGGTTAGGGAGATATGCCCTTGTGAATTTGGAAGCCCCAAAGAATGGTTAAGAAGCCCCTAGCTGGTTACAAGTGAATTAATTAAAGGGTAAAGTTGTTATAACAAGAAAATTATAGGTCGGCCCTAAAGTGAGGAAAATTTGTTGGTTGAAAAATAATAAATACACATCATGGGACATTCATTTGAGACACACACACATTCATTGAATATCTATCTTATAAGAATATTTTGGTCTATTGGTGACTCCAAGGTTAAGTATGAGGAAACAAAGAAAGAGTGAAAGTTTTGGAGTTGTAGAGAGCTACGGTTTTTATGTAACCCTAATTAAGAAGGCCCTCACGGGTCATCTTGAGGGCATCACACGAGGTACCCCCACTAGTTGCATAGTGCTCATCATGCGAGGCCCCGTGTGACAGATAGTCTTTGTCCCGCGAGGACAAGACATAAGTGAAGGAATATTCTAGTGCCAGGTTGTTGAGGAATGAGGTAAATCTATAGGTCTGTTGTTACTAGACAAATTGGTAAGTTCTAACACAAACTAATCTCTCCAACTTCAACAAGAAATTAGAACAAAACATGACAGAATACAAACTTCTCCTTAGATTTCATGGTAATGTATACTAGTTCAATGAGGGATAAATGACATATTGTTTAAATGTTGTTTGATCCTTGCTAGTGTTTTCCTTGCTCCATCTTAAGGTCTGCAGGATGTTGAACCTGTTAAGAAGCAAAAACCAACAAAGAGAGAGAAACAATATATATATTCCAATGAAACCTATGCATAAGATCAAGGAATTATGCAATAAACATGGAGACACTTTTATAGGGAAGAAATCTATTACTGCATTATATTGATGAAAGTGGAGAATAAAACCTATGCCTTGATGTTGCAATGTCCTTTCTAATGGCCCTTTTCCTCAACACACACACCTTTGCTCCAATGCTTTTGATAAAGAGTATTCATAACCTGACTTGGAAATCTAAAGAATATCTATCACAAGCACAATCTTCAGCAGAATTCTTCATACATAAGCCAACCTAACTTTTCCCATGAGATATCCCTCTTTATATAGAGTGAAGAGGGATGGATGAAGAGATTAGGATGATCCCACTAAATTAGATAAGAGAGTGAGATCCAAACCGATCAGAGGCCACCTTATACTTTCGAAGATTCCATTCTAGAACCTTTGAGAAATTCACCCTTTTCCTTTGTTTGAGCATCRTCGCACCCTCAACATTAGCAACCTGAAACGACGTCGCAGRCCACTATGGTGCAASATGTGATGATTGAGGATCGTCRCACCCTTAACACAGGAAAGGTTCRAYGATCT
This sequence comes from Picea sitchensis, assembly GCA_010110895.2. Classification (NCBI taxonomy): domain Eukaryota; kingdom Viridiplantae; phylum Streptophyta; class Pinopsida; order Pinales; family Pinaceae; genus Picea; species Picea sitchensis. Next base: position 109,090 of record SNQJ01S0016499.1, read on the forward strand.
TCTTTGGTAGGGTTTTTCAATAAGGAAAAGATGTTTCCATTTCCCAGGGGAAAGTCTTATTTATTCAATAGCCTCCAGGGAACAGAGAAGTAAGMAATMCACATATCATTAGTGATCACGGGGGTGACGAAAATAATGTGTAACAGAATGCCCCCCAAAGTATGAAGTTGGAATGCGTGACAACTGAAATACTTTGTAGAATGTGTGTGTCGAGAACAAGGAGCACATCAGTCARAAAMCTGTCAACAAAAAATCATCTGCATAATAACATACCATTTACTGGGGTAGGCATTCCCATACTCATACTATAAGTGACCCTAAGCATAAGTGTCAAGTGATTCATGGCCACCAATCATACATTGTGGATCCATGTCATTATGATTCAACATAGCCACGAGAAATGCATTGTGGATCTATTCTATAAAGACCCAAATTTAGACATAGCCATGAGAAACACACGGTGGATATATGTATTAGTATAGACTTATGAATAATCCATCACAACCTAGATCCATGTGACAGTATCCAGGGTCTTGATTTCCATCGTCCTGAAGTACGAATCTATCCATGTGATTACAGGTGTTGAAGTCGAACATGGTAGAAACCACTTGATTATTGGTTATTAATGGATATTGTTAACAAGTGCGAGGGAAATCACCATTGATGCCAATGACCCCCAAGGTAATCTAGTACAATCCAAAAAATGTGAATTAATGAGATGAAGTCGAACACTTGATGGAATTTTCCAATCAGGGGTCAATGATGTGAACCCACTGTCTAAAACGAGGAAACCTTTTATTGAGACATGCAAGCTCCAAGGTACTAAATGATTTCTAATTCTAATTCCTAGATAATGAGTTGAAATTGACAGGAAAAGACTCGTCATAGGAGGGCCTTAATGTATCCCCCATCAATGACATGAAACATGTAACATATTTGAAGTAGATAAGAGTATAAAGTGATTCAGGACTGACTCAGTGAAGGCTGACATGGTAATATTTTGAGGACTACAGATGGTCGACTCAATAGAAGTATTGTTTAGGTTGAACTTCTCTTGAACATATGAACAACACGACAATTGTATTGGTAGCGTTGACTCAAGGAGGACCAATATATAGACTTGTGGATGATCGAATGAGAGACAAATGGATTTCCCAACCTAGATACAACAATGAAAAGGGGTGTCATGTTCAAGAGAGACTTATTGCCACTAACACATACAAATATACATTTATTTCCCAATTTTCCCCCAACATTTCTGGTGAGTGCCTCTTTACTTTTACACAAGCTTGAGGAGGATAACATATGCTTGAAATGTAAGCTCATCCTTTGTATCAGTCCCTCGGATTATTTTTAACGAACCTTAGGACGAAGTGGTTCGGTCTCATATGGGCCTTTCGATGTTTGTTTTACGAGTCCAAAGAAAGAAAACTCAGGGGTTTTTCATGTTTAGAGAGTCTGATAAACACTTAAAGAAAACTCCAAAATGTCCTTTTTCGTAAAGTAGTCTAATGAGACCAAAAAAGAGATAATTTACCACTCAACAGACGTTTTCTTAAAATACTTTAACAAGCGTGAAAAGAACAAAATTGCTCAGCAATATTTTCATATTTAGGGAGTTTGAAAAGAGCTTAAAGAGGACTCTAGGGGGGTTCATTTTTCGTATAGCCTTGTACAAGTCCTAAAAAGTGATAAAAGTTTACTCGGTTACATTCTCATAGATTTACAAGTGTGAGAAATAACAAAGACTATGCTCGATGTTTTTTACTGAAAAAACTTAAAAGCATATTTACATCAAATGATTTTGAAAAAACACGTAAAAAACAATAAAAGGGTTGATCCATATCAAAATTCCAATCGCCCGACCTGTATCTTTTAATATTGACACTTTGAAATGTTCATTAGGTTTTAACATAGGTGAAAACATAATTTCATTTTAGGTTAAAAAATGGTAAAATAGTTTAAATAAGTCAAAAACAAATTCATTTTTACCATTCCATTTGTATTTCACCAAAACTAGTGTCAAAACCCTCACTTTCCTCCGATCTTCAAGAGGCGATTTTGGCGCGATCCATGGACAATTTCTCGAGTCGTCTCTGTGAGGTTGGTTCTCTTCTTTCCCTCTGTCTTTCTATAGCATTTTTTTTCAGTTTTTATGGTTAGTTTTGAGTTTTATGGACAAATTTCCAAAGGGGAAAGTGCCTCCATATCATCGCAAGCTCTCTATATTGGGAACTTCAACAATCTGGGATCATCGCAGGGGTTACATTGATGGAGTGAGATGATGTCATACTGTGGTAAACTTAGGACCTGCTATGACCACAACTCAAAAATAAAAAAGAAAGAATGAACTAGGGAAGCTCCCAATTTTAAATTTTTAATCAACTAATTCATCTTTAAATGTTGTTTGGCAGATTTTCCACTGTTCATCATGCTTGAATGGCGGGAAAGAGAACACAAAGAGGAATATTATATTGCAAGGAATGATCCCAACACAGTCATGGCACTCCGGGAGCGCGACTTTCTTAAGTTCTTCAAACTACAGGGCATGAGGGCCCAATTAGTTCTATTGAAGCACTTAGTTCGAATGTGGGACTTGAATGAACAAATTTTCCATGTTGGGGTACATACACTCACTTTGGATATTGACGACATCTATTTATTGACCAGTTTATCTCACCGTGGATCTCGAGTGTCACTATCAGGAGGTAGAGGAGGAGGTGAGCCAATTGTTTACTATGTCACGCAACATCACTCGGCTAGTATAGAAAAATATAGTGGTAAGGTTCCCATAAAGAACACCCTTGAATTACCTTTGAGGACCATAATTTTCACCATCACCCATGTGGCTGGGAGTGCAGCTCCACACATGGCCTTGCTGAGTCAGTTTTAGTATGCCATCGAGTGCATGGAGCCTCAAGTCTTCAACTGGTGTGAGGTCCTCCTCAAGAATATGAAAAAACAATTAACAAAGTGCAAAATTGATCGACTGAAACAATTTGGATACAGATCGATTTTGGTGTCATTTTTCCTGGAAATGGTCCCACTACTGCGTCTTCAAAATATGGATTGGGGTGTGCATGCTCTGCAGGATTCTCACATGAGGAGGTGGGTCGACACTATGGCATGCCATGGTGGCATCCCAATTGTTACGTATGGATCAAACTTTTTCGAGTGGCTGAGAGATCAAATTATCATGATTGAGAATTACTCTTATGTCGGTGCTAATTTCCATGGTGATCCCGACTTGGCACTACCCTAGGGTTCACAGTGGGGAGAGATAGGTAAAAAATATTTTTTCATTATATATTGTTTTTTGGAATTTTAATTATGAAATTTTTATGTTATGTATCTGAGACTAATCAAATGCTCTCAAAATGAAGATGTGGCACCTTTCAGACCTCTAGGGTCATTTCCAATCCAGAGATGTGGAGAGGGAGGTGCAGTGGAATGTCAATGAGTAACCACTGAAGATCTCTAGGAGATCGAACACAACCTCGAGGGATTGACTATGGATATCCCTGACATTATTGTGGATGAGTTACCTCGACATTACCAACGCCATATTGTTGTCATTTCAACATCTATTGGTTGACTGCTCCATTGTTTAGCACGAGTAGTGGTTTGTTATCATGACCAACATCCATGATATATATGTATATGAATCCATGTGCTACATTATTTTGGTCTCAGGACACACTTTTTGTAACTTTTTGCATTA
>SNQJ01S0016499.1:138892-158985 GCA_010110895.2 Picea sitchensis
GGCATGGAAGAACAGTAGATCAAGTGCCTTTATTGGGTAAATGGAGTCATCATTGGGTTTCTGGGAAACACCTTTTGAAAAATCACATAGAAGGAAATTAGACTTCAACTGTGTCTCAAAAAACTTTCGAAAACACAATCGTTTACCGATCTTGAGTTTAGGTTATTAATAGTTTCCCTTTTCCTGAAACCGAGATTGGATTTGTCTAAGATAATCAAAATAAATTTAACTGAAGTATCAGACTTTGATTTATTTTGATCGCATCGAGGCACGGTAACTTTAACAACTTCTTTAGGGAATCCCTTGTCGGTTAAGAATGTAAATATTATCATAAAGAGAACTAGCTTCTAGAGTACATTTATACATGTATGACAACCTTACAGATATCATAGATATTGCTTCACTACCAGCGAGCCTGTTCAGTACCCCGATGAAGTTATCTACATATCCCATTGAATTTCCTTTCACCAATTCAAATAGAATTTTCCCATTTTATTTGAGATGAGGGCAATCATTTTATGAATTTCCTTTCATCACCTCTTTTGGACAAAATGGGGGCAATCGAATTTACGAATTTCCTTTCACCATTTTTCTTGGACTAGATGGGGGCAATCATTTTATGAATTTCCTTTCACCATCTGTCTTATATTTTGTTATAATTTTGAAGTGGGGGAAATCAATTGTATTAATCAGACAAGGATGATATCTGTATAAGATTTAACAATGAAGGTCTGTCAACTATTTTTTATTGTACTCTGAGATACCTCTCTCCCAATCTTCAATACATCTTTTCCTATAGGGAATATCTCATAGGGAATTTTAATTGCTAGGGATTTTCCTTGAGTGAATTAATCAGTTAAAATCTGTTAGAAGAGATAAAGTTACCAAGATTAGCCTAGACATACTTTCTCTCAGTTAAAATCAGAGGAACATAAAGATTTTCGCCTAAACTTGTTTTTGAAAATATGTTTAAGTTTTCGGAGGTAAGGAAAAAAAAATTCTTTCTATGAAGGTTTAAGGTCAGGTAGTGAAAATCGGGATAGAGTAAAAACTTTCATATATGCTAGATGGAAACAAAATGAGGAGTCAAAGGTTTTGAAAGGGATCTCATTTCCACATAAGCCTACTTCTTGATTATCAAGTTTATTTTATTCTTATTTTATTTTGATTTGGAAAACTTAGAGACTTAGATCTTTCTAATCTTTGATCAGGTGACCTTTTTTTTACATGAGTACAACCTTATTAAGATTTTATAAGATTTCTTTTAGCATTTTGGTTTGAACAATAAGCATAGAATTTCATACCTTGGATTTCATTTGTATTTTCAACCAAAAGAATTATTAATTCATCACCTGTTTTGTGAGGAAACAAATATTCTGAAACTAAGCGTTGTATTCCGATACCTCCTTAATTGTCATATGATAATAAAAATTTGGTATATACAATGGTATTGTGAAACATGTTTATTTCATAAAATGTTTTAGATAGAACCCGTTGATAGGGGAATCACAAGTTTTCCCTTTTAGATTCTCCATTAGGAAGGAGTTCTTCCCCTATGTAGATACAATCCTGAATGGTCCGAACCAAAGATGATCAAACTTGTCGTGTTTACCCACATCTTCTTTCCTGACATCCCATTTCAAAACTAAATCACTAGGAATAAATTCCCCGTCTTTCGCCTTTTTGTCGAAAAGGGATTTCATATTATCTTGATATTTTTGAAGTTTATCGTCGACTTCAGCTCTATTTTGTCGGGCTTCAATTATTTGATTTATCCTCCTTGTCACATCATTCAGCTCTTCGTTTGTGTATTTCCACAACTTCATTACTGGAAGAGGTATATTAATAGGGAGAACAACATCGGTGCCATAAATCATTTGGAAAGGAGACATACCTATTGATTTCTTAGTGTCAATCTTGTTTTCCCATAAGGCATACTTTAGGTGGACGTGCCAAGCCTTCTTTTTCTTCATTAATACTTTCTTGATTATATTCATCAAACTTTTGTTGGATGATTCGGCCAACCCATTTTCCTGAGGATAATAGGTTTTAGAATGCCTCAACACAATGTTGTATTTTTGACAAAAACTTATCATTGCCATAGATTTGAAATCTTGAACATTATCTGTAACTATCTTCTGGGGGCAGCCAAATCTGGATAAAATATTTTCCTCCAAAAAGTTTATAACTACCAAATATGTGGCATTCCAAGTTGGAATGGCTTCCACCCATTTCGTGAAATAATCGGTAGCAGTCAGAATCCATTTGTGTTGGGCGCTTGATTGTGGGTGGATTTCTCCGATGAATTCTAGGACCCATTGTTGGAAAGGAGATTTTATTTTGACTGGGACTAAAGGTAGTGCAGGGAGATTTTTCATGCCAAAGAACAGTTGGCAAGGGTTGTAGGCTCTAACTTTGGCATTCACATCAGTAAACAACTTTGGCCAATAATATACAACTCTTGGAATTTTGTAGGTTGTGGCCCTCCAGGCATGATGTCCTCCACACAATCCCTTGTGAAATTCATTTATGACATACTCTGTTTCAGGTTCGCTTAGGCAACGTAGAAATAAACCTAGGAGGTCTTTCCAGTACAATTGTCCTTCAATAATACAGTACTTAACTGCGTGTAGTTTTAACCTTCTTGCTTTTGATGGAGTCATATCGCTCAGGCACTGAAGAGTGAGGACATATGAAATGATATCACGGTACCAGTCGAAGGAAGAAAATTTATCTTCGATATGAACTGTGGGGGTTTGATCATAAAGCTCTCCCATGTATGGAATAGGTCCATGTGATTCCAGGTGGTTTATCCCAAGTGCTCTGAAATTCGACTCTACTAATAATTTTTCCAGGCCCTGACCTTTAACCAGCTTGCTCAGTTTAACCTCTAGATCGAACTCTTGAATTTTGGCTAACCACCGACCTCTCCTACCGTCACTGTCTAGCTATACCAATATATCTTTGACAGAGTTTGTTGGCACATAGGTGATTATATTGGAGTTAAGTACATATGTCCTAAAAGATTTGAGAGCTTTCACCATCGCGTAGGCTTTCTTTCCCAATATATCGTATCCGATTTCAGCATCTCTGAGACTTTTACTGAAAAAGGCTATCGGTTGCTTGAAACCTTCTTCATTCTTTTGCAGGAGTACAGTTGCGATAGTATGCTCTGATGCGAAAGAGAAGATCAAGAATTCCTTAGTATAGTCCGGACTAGATAATAATTGTGCTTCACTTATATATTTTTTAACTCCCTCGAACGACGCTTTAGCTTCAACGGTCCATTTTATTTCACTGTCTTTCTTCAGCATATCTGTGATCAATTTGACAATTTCAACAAAGTTAGGGATAAACCTCCTTAAAAAAATTATTTTCCCTAAAAATGACTGGATTTATTTTTTATTTCTAGGAATGTTTATTGTTTCAATGGCGTCTATTCACTTGGGATCGACCTTAATTCCATCCTTCAAAACTATATGACCCAAAAGTTTTCCTTCTCGCATAGCAAAATGAGACTTTTTAGGGTTAAGAGACAAACCACATTTTCTACATTTCTCAAAGGTTTGCTTGAGATGAACCAGATGTTCTGCATCATAATTCGAGAAGACTGTTAGATCATCTAAGTAAATAAAAACAAACTTATCTCTCTCTCCGATGAAAACTATAACCATTGTTCTTTGGAAGGTGGCCCCTGTGTTCATCAAACCAAATGACATTTTATCATACATGAAAGTTCCCCACAGAGTAGTGAATGCAGTTTTTTCTTTATCATCTTCCTGGACAACAATTTGGTTATAACTTGAGAAACCATCGATCATTGATATTTTTTTATCTCCCACTAATTTTTCCAGGACATGATCTATTTTTGGCAATGGGTATTTATCCTTTAGTGATGACCAATTTAAATTTCTGAAGTCCACGCAAAGCCTAATTTCTCCACTTTTCTTCCTGATGGGTACCAGATTTGCTACCCATTTAGAATATCTAAGAGGAACAATAATATTTGTGTCAAGAAGTTTCTTGACCTCTCTTTCTATTACAGGTAAGAGGATATGGTTTATTTGTTTCAACTTTTGTCTAAAAGGTTTGACACCATGCTTCAAAGGAATCTTATGTTCAATCACAGAGGTATCATAAGTCTTTAAATCATCATATGACCAGGCAAAGACATCTTTATATTTTTTAAGCAATTCGACATATTTACTCTTTACCTGAGCTGGAAGGTAATTAGATAACTTGACTATCTTAGGTTCTTCTTTAGATCCTATGTCACAGTCTTCAAATTCCTCAGGCTAAGGTCATAGGGTAGACTTCAAGGGTATGTCATCTTTGTCAAACAATCTTTCTAAAGGTATCAAACCTTTGGGGATGTGATTGTTCGTAAGTACCAACATTCTATGATTTTTGATATTATCTAGAACCTTTCAGGGTCTTAATCTTCTTGCATGATCCATATAAGATCATTATGGTTTTCTTGGTCTATATGAGTTTCAGAGAATTCATCAACCATTTCTATAAATTGTTTAATATGCTCATCATCTTCAAATACCTGCCAGCGTTGCACATTATTTGGGATTGAAGGTCTATGTCTCATTTCTATATGATACTTCAGCTTTAGGACAATAGGAGGCACAAATGTCGCAACCGCTTTGGCCAAGGAATCTGCCTGTTGATTTTCTATTCTCAGGATGTGATAAAAGTTGAAAAATGAGAAAAAATTATCAATTAGATCCTAGGCACAATTTTTGTATGACCTTAGTCTCATATTTTTATCCTGATATTGTTGCTTTATTTGTTTTACTATAAGTTCTGCATCACCATACACTATTAGATTGTCAATTTTTAGTTTCCTAGCAGCCTCCAATCCTAAAACCAGAGCCTCATATTCACAAACATTATTTGTATAATTGATTTCCCACTATAGTCTGTACGAAAAGGGAATGACATAATCCTCTCTAGATGCAACAAATAACACTCTCACCCCTACCCCTTCACAGGACGAAGCACCGTCAAAAAACATTTTCCAAACTCCTGCTCTAGTATTTACATTTTTCTGTGTTTTTTCTAATTTTTTATTTTTTTCTTCTATACAGTCATCAAAGTCATTGTCTAATGATAAAATACAATTTCCTAGATCCTTATCAGTGACATAGACTGGATAATTATTTGGGTTTTGAGGGTCACTTATAGTATATGTCAGTCTAGTCTCTCTGTACAATCAAGTAAATTATCTGCCAAAAATCGGGATAGTCGCGTATGTCATGTCTAGTTGAAGTGATCCTCCCAGTTTTGCGCCCCAGGACTTGGATAAAAGCATGCCATACTTGGCAGGGATGCCGACAACAACTTCATCCATAAGGATTATCTTTACAAGAATATATGCAAGATTCACTACTAGATCCGTGATCATGCCCAGACACTTAACTTTTCTAGAATCAAAAGAATATAAATCCCGATAAGGTCTAGTGATTTCAAGGCCCAAATTTTCCATGATAACTTTAGGCATTAAGTTGTGGGATGCCCCAGAATCTAACATGCAGTTATGAAGTAAATGATCATGTACAGTTAATGTAATATAGAAAGGAGCTACAAAATCCCTAGCATTTTCAATGTGCAGACCAAACATAATCATAGGCCTTTCATCTTGTAAATTTATTACATCTGCATAACATTATGTATATGAGAAATTAATCATTTTAGCGATCTGTTTTTTATAAATCGGATTCTTAGCAAGCTCAACCAGGGGCATGGGGATTTTAATTTTATTTATTTCATTTTCTAAACTAAAACCTCCAGCTATTTTTTCGCATTCTCTAGTTGAAGTTTGTCTTTCTATATTTTTTGTTTTCTTAGTTTGTGTTGCTTTGGTTTCAACTCTTTTAGCTTGTGCAACTTGTTTTTCAACTATTTCTTTAGTTTGGGCAACTTGTTTTTCAACCGTTTGTTTAGTTACAACTGCCTCATTCGTTTTGTTTCTAAATATGATACTTTTTGGTGGAATACCTGTGGTACTTGTTTCTCTAGGCCTTAAATTATACTTATGTTGAAGCTTGACCATTATGGAGTCGACGATTCCTTGATATGCAAACTCTCCTAGGTTGTTTATACTTTCCTCGTTAGTAAACAATGGCTCTTGTTCTAGAGATTTTTCATAGTCTTGTCTAGTTAGGTGAGGTTTCTGGTCTTCATCACTAAGGTTGTTTACATATTCTTCTAACCCTTTGTAATCAAGTATATCATCTCCTATAAAAATTTTTGACTTAAACAGAGCCTGAATTGTTTTATCTTCGTTTTTTACTTGTTTCTGTTGTGTCTAAGAATTGGGATTTCTCCTGAAATATTTTCTAACGAATTGATCGGGTTTGGCTGGGTCTAGTTCCATTCTCGAGATTTAATTTCACAAATCTTTAATTATCTTAGCCATATCATCCATTTTTTCTTCCATGGATTTTCCAGACCCAGAGGATCCTGCTTGTTCTCTAAAGCATCTAGGTTCCTTGGTTCCTGTCTCAACCTTGGATTTTAGTTTACCTGATTCCATCATGTTTGAATCGATTTCTATGGCGTCATATTACATTACCATGAGGGTAGCAGATCTCCTTTCCCTTAAAAGTAGGGAAAAGTCGGGTTCAAAATCCCCTGCGAAAGTCACTTTAGCTACGGGTTGAGAGGGTTTAAATTCTGCTAGGATTTTTTGATAGATTTTGTTAAACCTCTGGGTGAATTCTAGGACTGACTCAGAATTATTTTTCCTCAGAGCCCTGAATTGCGTCAGATAGTACAAGTGGTCTTTCTTCTCTCCCCACTGTCTTAAAAAATCATTTTCTAAATCATCATAAGACCTTAGGTATCCTACCGGGAGCCCTCAAAACTAGATTCTTACTTTCCCCTCAAACGTTTGCACTAGGAGCCTTGAGTATATGTCTTCATGCTCAATATCAAGGATATCAATGAATTGATCGAAAAAAGTTATGTGTTTTGTAGCCGTTAAATTTCCGTCCCCTGTAAACTTTGGTAAGTTCTTCATGTAATTTTCAGGTAGGTCATGAAGGACAAGAGGAAGGACCAAAGGAGCATATCTAGTAGCTACTTTAGCAAAAATCCTAGGGGGTGTAGGTTATCCATGACCACCCCCACCTCCAACGCCACCTCCTCTAGCAACACCACCTTGGCCACCTCTGACAACAACCATTGAAAGTCTGGGGGATGAACTTTGGGAGTCAAAAAGAGGGTTTTAAAAAAATTCTAGGGACCGAAGTGGTGACCTTTGGACTTCCTCGGGATGTGGGGAAGGGAAATCTAGAAAATGATCGTTAGGCGAAGCAAATTCTAGAAGGGGAGGGAAAGGGAAACGTGGACTAGCTTCTTCAGACTTACAAGATTCTTAAATAGGGGAGCCGATAGGAGATGAATCAGGGTATAGAGTATGCTCTTTAGGATTTCAGAGCACTGAGACCTTTACTTTTGGCGAGGATGGGGTAGACACAGAATTAAAAACAAATGGTATAGAAGAGATTTCTTTGTTAATACAACTAGGATTATTAGAAGATTCTATCTCAATATTTATTTCGGGTATGAATTCCTTAGTAGAGGGTGCTTGTTTAAAATTATTTTCGAGAGTTTATTCTTCAACCAGAACCTTAGTATTAATTTGTGTGACTTTTGTTTGGTACTCATTACCTGTCGACACGGTAGTCGACTTGAGGTATCCCTTTGGTTTTAACAACCTTTCGGGATCGGATACAGGGGTCTGCTGATCGTCTGGGTTTTTTTATGGTATTCCTCCGATAGAATGCCAGTTTATCTGTGGTGGAGTCGCCAAGTGAAAGATAAAAATAGCCTTACTATAGTATTCAATCTTTGTTCACTATCAAAGACAGAATGTTACCTTGTCATTTTCCCAAGGAAAAAATAACTTCATTTCTCCGTCCCCGGCAATGGCGCCAAAAAGATGTTGCTCCTGAGATTAAACTTAAGCCTCAAAAGATAATGTCAGACACCAGGAAATTTTTGAGAGTGTGTTTTAAAATGATTTTCCTACCTTAGTTATATGAGAAAAATTGCTTAATGAAATTAATCATGTAGCAGCACAGAAGTTGTATTTCATATTTGAGTCAAAATCAAAATAATAAATGAAGTTAAGGAAAATTACAAAACTGTGAAACAAAGCAAGGCATCAATTTCAGAAGAGTCCCACCTTGTTGTAGTAGAATAAAATAGATTAGTATAACCTTGAATAAAGCATAAAAATACAATAACTCACACAGCAAGTAGGTCTTGTATTACTCACAGTAAATATAGAGGAAAAGTTGTTTACTCAATAAATTACTGGTACAATAAGATTACAATAGTTGTTGTACTAAACTGGAATCAAATATTTATTCAGGAATACATAAAGAAAATGGAGAAATGTAAGACAAAAGAAACACATAACCCAGATTTGAACAAAACATGGAATCTTTGTCTACAATTGTACTAATACTCTATAAGGAGAGTTTTCTCTGTTACAATCAACAAGAATCAGCCTGAAATAAGTCTTTGATTTATGTATTTATACAAAATTGTCTCAACGCAAAACGGTTGGACTTCTCATAAAAAAGTAGTAAATATTACAATATGCAAAACTAAAAGGTCCCATTATCATCTCCTTTGTCTCTTCGCCTACTGGCAAATACATTTATTCTCCTCCTCCTTCAGCTTGGAAACAACTGGCATATGATCATGATCTATTTGAGTAGTGTGTACCTGTTGTCCTACTAGTTTCTAGATGTGCTTTCTTTCCCATATTCGACACACTGGATACATCTGATTACTAACTCTACTACCAACCCATAAGGTTTTGTTGCTTCATTTTCTTAAAAAATGTACAACTTCTTTTCTATATGAGGCAACCTATCCTGTATCTTCTTTGCCGACAAATATGTGGCTTGTAGTTACAAACTAGGATCTACTATCCATTTTTTTATTTGGATAAGATCGATTTGGTGCATTTGCTTGATGGTTGTCTGGGCTTCTTCTTTTCTTGTCTTAGAATTTTGTTGATTCTTTGCTATGTCAATATGCCCCAGGGCCTCGGAGATACTATCTCCTTCAAAATCAAGTAACCCTTTGTCTAGTGAAGACAATGCTTCTTCACAACATTTATTTACCTCTCTGGATGATCTTTTGTTTTCAACCAGATTTGTCTCCCAGGCCTTCAAGATTATGTCACGTCGGGTTTGCTCAGAAAGAGACAATCGAGGAACCTCTGGTACATCATATTTTGGTTTTAGTAAGACAACCTCCTGAAACTTGGCCCGAGCTACAGTGGCTTCTCTTTCCTTAATTTAAATATTATTCAGGGAGAGGTCTACCACCTGGTACAATTTTGAACGGCTTCCACTTTCGTAAAAAGATCTAGTTGGGATGATTCCATCTTTTCATGTACTTCTAGTGCCTGAGTTTGGAAATCTTCCATCTCCACTTTTGTACCTTCATCCAAGTCTATCTTGTTCTGCAGTTGATTAATCAATTCTTCCTGTTGAGTGGCTAATTCTCTATTGGCCTGTGAATTCCGATATAGCTCATCAAGTTTGGTTTTGAGTTGTTGAATTTGTTGTCTGTCACCGGCTCTAACTTGTTCAAAATCTTTGTTCATCTGATTTCTCACATCTATTTCCACGGTTATCATCTGGTCTTGCAACTGCCTTACTAACAGATTTCTCTGTTTCAGTTGCTCCGCTAGATTTTCTACTGAATACTGATTGGCCGTAGCGAAAGAACCCAATGAGCCTTTCATCTCCATAATGAAATATGTATCATCCATGCCTTGTCCATCATACAAAATCCTTTGCCTTTTGACTGTTGCACCATCTTTTTGATGTGTTTCACTTTTCACTATAGACCTCCTCTTCTTGCTAAAAAAGAATCCTGAAGGAGGCATTTCTTCGACCGAGATCAGAGTACGGTCTTCTATAAATATGAATTCAACATTTGGATTTCCTTGAATTGACTGTAAGGGTGCTAGTTACATAATGGGGCTACCTACCTCGGTGGAAGGTTGTTTCTCTACTGTGTTGGTAGCCAGTTTATTTGGTGTGGACGATGATGTATCATGTTCCTTTTTTATCAAAGCTTCAAATTGAGATTTTGCTTGATTACATGGTGGATTTGACAATGCAGTATCCACTTTCTATGTTAAAAATTCAGATTTCTTCAGATATTCCTGAGTATCCTATTAGCTGGAACTTCCTGTCTCCAAACCCTAAGTTGTATTTTCCTGTGTATATGGAGGTGTCTAAGAGTCTCCCTGTAAGACCTTAGTAAAACTATTCCTTCTGTGCCTTTGGAAATTGTAGAAACTGGCTAATTTATCTAGAACCAGAGTTCAGACTCGGCTCAACACTTCCTGATACTACCTGGATCCCAAGAATATTTCATCCTGTGGGGAAACTTCATGTACATATTTTTTTAGATTGTATAGAGCCAGGTGGGTTTCCACGATCTTCAGAAGATTGTGCCTCTTGAACTCAATATTAACCAACTTGACGTCTTCTAGGGTTGCGGCCTCTACTTTCGAGTGGTCAAAATATAACAATGAAAACATACCAACCTGAAGAGGGAAGGTTGGCCATACTTTTTTATGAGCCACTTTTAATTCTTTACTGATGCCCCCTCTCACATTTTGATACGCTACCTCTCGGCACACTAGCCGATCTGGTAAAAACTTTGGTAAATCATGTGGGGGAACAAAACACCCAAAAACCCTGATGTAGGAAAAATGTTCCTCAATATACCAGCCTATTATTTTACCTAGGTTGGCCATGATCTTGTCTGAAATCCTGGGAGGCGGGAAACCGCTGAGGGCGATATGCATCGACACCACTACGTAATGACATATTTCATAAAAGAAATCTTGGGTTTTATCCTCCCACATCTTGGAGTGATAGAAATGGATGGGCTCGGAGCTGGTCGGGGTCCAGCTCCAGCTCATCATAGAGAAAGGCATCATAAAAAAAATGGCATCCATATTGTATGTCGACATGTATAAAGGGGCAGGTTTCCCTTTGGACTTCATCGACTGGTACTCTATGATTTACTTGGCTATATTTTCTGATAACATCTTGGCCCAGTTGAAAGAGAAACTTTCTGCCACTTCATGCATAATTGGTTTCCATGCCAACAGGAAATGAGCAAAGTCATTCCTCCCAAAAATTATACACAACATCATGGCCACATAAGTCATATGGGCATCTAATGATGTTGTGGAATATATGCCATGGGTGTCTGCTCTGAATTTCTCAGGGTGCCCCCACCAGTCCTTGATTAAGTCAAGGTAGTTCTTTCCATATTGCGTGCACTCTTATTTGTCAAAATCCATTAGGAAAGTGGCATTGTAATTGTATTTGAAGGCTGGGGATAATTTATACATTACCTATATATGCTCCAGTCGAAAAGACATAACAACCACTTTTTGTGAATTGCAGATTCTATTGGTCGAGATGTCAACGTTCTCCAGGGCCCAGCCTACCATGTCGTTATACGACATGAGCGTCGGCCGAGAAACTATTTTGTGCATCTTTGATTGAGCTATATCCCTAAGCTTCATTGCATGGGTTTTAGTCACCTCATCGCCCGAAGCCTCTTGGAATTTTATCAACTCGTGTTGTAGAATATCAAACACTTGTGTCCAGGTTTTCAAGGTATCTATAGCTCTCGGTGAGGTTTCTGAGAGAACATCTGTGTTCGGGTTCACGCTCTCACCAGCTGCTTTATCCATTTTTCGCATCGCCATAATATTAGTGAGCTTAGAACTGTGTTGCCTGTTACAAGGAAACGCATAAACTTCCTAGTTTTCTAAAACTTGTTGTTCTACGAGAATGCAAATAGAATTCAAAATCCAATATCCTTATTCACCTTAATTGTATTGATTTATAAATACCTTTACTGACGATGCATTCATTTACCTTAATGAAAATATCTAGGTAGTGATCTGCGATTTACATTGAAATTATTGCCATTGAGCAGTGATTAATGCCATTAATATTGGTGGTTCATGATCGGGAACTTGGATGAATAAGATTTGAATTTTCCTGAATCTTGAATTAGCAAAAAATTAATTGCAAGATAATTGTGTTTAACCCATTAATTAATCGTGCTTATCGTTAAGTATTTTCGGGTTTTCAGACTTCGGGATTTTGGTAGTAGCTCGAGATATAATTCGTTAAACCCGAAACCGTGAATTGATTAATCATTGAATAATTATTTTTTAATTTTAATTAACCCTTCTTAGTGTTTAAGTTATTTCAGAAGTTCAGATTTCGGGAATTTAGAATGTGAAGGATGGCGAATATTCGAACTCCGAATGTGCGAAGTTATTAATTAACTTTTAATCGGGGTTAACTTAATTAATTTAGTTTTAAATTTTTGGCATTTACTGTTTCATGTATTGGCAAGTTAACTTTTATTAAATTTCCGACAGGCCTTTACCCGCAGTGATGTGTCAAGACTTTAGGAAGGTATATGTGTATGATGACTAGGATCTTTTGAACACTTTTCGGGTATTGGGACTTTGAAGTTGCAGCATGGTGAAACGCCCGAAGCGTGGAACTCTGAAGCAGTCTCTAGTGGCTTGACTTTTTAACAATTAGGAAACTCCAAAAGCTCAGGGAAAAAAGGGATTGTTTGATCGATGGGGGAAATTAATCGACAATGGACATCGTGCGTGCCTTAAGACTAAAAGAGAAATTGATTTAACATTTGAAAATTGACTTCTGAGTTATTATAAAAAGGATAAAGTAAATATCAAGTCTTATAATTTATACATGTTTCAACACCTCCAACCAAATTGGAGCTACTTGGTCCAGGAATATTAGATTCTCCAGGTGGTGGAGGAAGACTAGGCCCTCTGGGTAAACCCTAAGTAGGATTAGGAATAAAGCCACTAACAACATTATACCCAGGTGGAACAAAAATACTAGGTCCTCGAGATGGACCCTGGGTAGGGTTAGTGATATATCTACCAAGAGAATTATACCCAGGTGGAAGTGATGGATTTTTTCTAGACGAAAGTGGTGTTCCAATAGGAGCTTGAATTTTTACCGAAGTTCCGAAAGAAAAATGTGCAACTTGTGGGACTGTGGTAGATCTAGTGAACTGTCTAGGAAGAATTGTATGTGTACCAACCAACAACGGGTCTAAAAGCGTAGAAATATTACTTTTCACGCTAGTAAAATGATTTGGAGGTACTGTATAAACAGTAGAAGTAACAGGTACGTGTGGTGATGTAGGTTGGTTTGGACTCATACCTAGTTTGTCAAAAATATTGCGTCCCAAGGGAGTTCTCCACAAAGAACGGATTGGGATAGAATTGGGATTAAAAGTTCCAGAAGTTTGAAAAGGTGTTCTAAATGATTCACTAGGAAATGGTGGTTCATCCACGCCAGACTCTATGAAAGGTCCCAAAGGTATTCTAGGATAGTCTTCAACAACAAAATATTCAGAAGAATTTATTCTGAGCAAAATAAGGTCTTGGGGAGTATTCAATAATGGATTTACGGGGAGTGATGGTTCAACCAATGGAGTATAACTCTCTATCTCACAGGATAAGTAGTTATTGACTACTCCTTCAGGAGAAGGACCCTCTGGTGAATTAGGAAGAAAGGGAGCGTACTCTTTCGGTTCTTCCAGATGCAATCCTTGCATCCTACATGAACGGAGAGGACTGATGTTGGCCACACCCAATACAAAATAAAAAATATCTATAGCCAACTAGAGAATACAAACAAAACTCACTAATAAAATCTAGATATCAAGCATACAAACAAACCTTCTTATTTTGAAATCACTAGTTGGTGATGAAATCCAACATCACGAGATCAAGATAATAAGGGGTTGGGATAAAGCGGGTGGAAAAGTTACATTGATGGCATGCTTAATGGACTTTCACCCTGGTGCAAGCTCCCACACATAATCGTGGGTATACCCTCCAAGGAGCCCGAGTGATTTTAGCCAATGTCGATTCTAGGTACAGTGAAGACTTGCCCCTCCATAGTCACCTCATGTAAAGACCATAAATATGTAGGCTACTAAGTTTACCAATTACAACAATGATTCCTAGGGAAGCAGTCGACAATCTGATATACATGTAAGGGCAGGGTATCTAAGCCTGAAATATTCTAGAGAAGGTTCACACAAGATTTTATTCTTAAGTGACCCCCAATAATATGCGCATTCACTACACCAGGACCAACAAAGCAGGTGATTAACTCCGTTGGCCTTAATGTGACCTCGTGATTGACCCTTATGTTATAAGGGATTCCCAGGACAAAATGTAGAAAGTGGATTTAACTCTCCCTATCACAATATGCTATTTTTTGTTTTGATGTTTTGGAGATTATTCCTCACAACCTATTCCAAAGAACTATCCCTAGCTAATGTTGTTGTACAAGAGTTATGGAAAATAAAAGTTACTAGATAAATTTTAAAATTACGCTTAATTTTAATGGTTGTTGTTTAACTCAAAAAGGAAGCAGAGATGAAACTGATGAAGTGCTTGACCTTGACTCAAAAATATGCAAAGAGAGATGAGATGCAATCTTTTTGTTTGATGAACTCTAATTACATAAGATAGAAGGTTTTCTTTTTTCCAAAATACAACAAGTCGTAAAATAAAATTCCTTTAAACTGTGAACAATCTTGTTGTGAAACAATCAAAGATATCAAATTTTCCAATTTTCTCTTTAAACAAAAGCTAGAATGAAAAAAGTTTCTTGTAAACACTATTTTTTTTTTTTTTTTATATATACTGGGGGAATCAACAACTCGTGGTTCTCGTACTCGCGTGACACGGGGTCGATCCCCGTCGGCTACCATTATAACCCTTCTTGTAAACACTATGAATAGAAAGGTAATTTTCAATTATTTTTCTTTTCAATAAAAACAGATATCTGGATCAAGGAAAAAGAAAAAGTTGTTCAAGAAAATGAATGCACTCACAACGCAATTCCCCAAACTTAACTCACAATGCAACTAAAAGTGTAAAAGCAAGAAAACTTATATGTTTAATGAAATAAAAAATCATTTTCTAATCAACAATAATAAAAAACTCAAAAAATATCATTAACAACTTGACTTACAAGAACTCAAGGATGAAACCCAGAGATTATACCCTTGCAACAACAAGTGAAATATAAAACTTTGAAGCTTATGAGAAAGACCTTCAAAACATGAAAAAATGATCAAGGTTAGCTAAAAATTGCAAACCATGTTGTGAATAATCATTCAATAGGACCAAAAATTTACCCCAAGAAATGATAAAAAAATCTGGGTAAAGAGAAAGACTGACTGCCACTCAAAACAAAATCTCTAGGAATCATCACAGGCAGTAGAAGGACACAGTGCGATGATTAGGTATCGTCGCAGGAAGTAGAAGGACACAGTGCGACGACTTCGCATTGGTTTTCACAGCAGGGTGTGACGATGACTGAAAATTGAGAAAAATTAAAAGGATGACAGAGTCTTTCAATGAACTTTCAGGATCTGTGAGTCAACTTGGATCACCCAGTGACTCAGAGAATGAAACAAAGTCAACAAAAGCAAGCAATCCAAAAGAAAAAAGGAAGCAAAGACAAAAAGAGGATGTTCACCAATATGGTCGCCAATTTTGTTACTGGACAAATCGGTAAGTGCTGACATAATCTAATCTCCCTAACTTCAACAAGAAATTAGAACAAAACATGATAGAATGCAAACTTCTCCTTAGATTTCATCGTAATGTATACTAGTTCAATGAGGGATAAATTACATACCGTTTAAACGTTTTTTTATCCTTGCTAGTGTTTTCCTGACTCCATATTAAGGTTTACAGGATGTTGAACCTGTTAAGAAACACAAACCAAAAAAGAGAGAGAAACAATATATATATTCCAATGAAACCTATGCATAAGATCAATGAATTATGCTATAAACATGGAGACACTTTTATAGGGAAGAAATGTATTACTGCATTATATTGATGAAAGTGGAGAATACAACCTAGGCCTTGATGTTGCAAGGTTCCTTCCAATTGTCCTTTTCCTCAACACACAAACCATTGCTCCAATGATTTTGATGAAGAGTATTCATAACCTGACTTGTAAAGCTAAAGAAAAGTTGTCACAAGCACAATCTTCAGCAGAATTATTCATACATAAGCTAGCCTAACTTTTCCCATGAGATATCCCTCTTTATATAGAGTGAATAGGGATGGATGAATATATTAGGATGATCCCACTAAATCAAAGAAGCGAGTGAGATCCAAACCAATCGGATCCCACCTTATCCTTTCGAAGATTCCATTCTAGAACCTTCAATAAATTCACCTTTTACCTTTGTTTGAGCATCATCGCACCCTCAACATTAGCAACCTGTGACGACGTTGCATGCCACAGTGGTGTCGCATGCGACAATTGAGGATCGTCACACCCTTAACATAAGAAAGGTGCGACGATATTCTTTGGTTGGTTTTTTCAATAAGGAAAATATGATTCCATTTCCTAGGTGAAAGTCTTATTTCTTCAATAGCCTTCAGGGAACAAAGAAGTAAGCAATACACATATCATCAATGATCACGAGGGTGATGAAAATAATGTGTAACATATGTGTATCAGGATCAGAGGCACCAGATCAGTTACAAATGTAAAGGTATGTTATTCTATGTGTTATGAGGTTGCATCTTCGTGATATTGAGGAACGTGCTTAAGGGATATCTTTGTGAGTTTTGGTATATTCCTTGAGGCACATCTTGGATGTATGCTACATTGATGGTGCATATCTTGGAGATATTGGCACATGTTTTATACTTGAGGCACATGGTTTGAGGTACATCTTGGTCATATGTTGATGATGTGATGGCCATGCCTTTGGTATCTTGTTGAGGCATGGATATATGTATGAGGAACATATTTGGTTGAGGCATATTCATGGTACATGTATGAGGTGCATGTCTTGGTGATGTAGGTACATGTTGGTACCCCTTAGTGATGTTATGGTACATTGATTAGTAGCACATCTTGGCTATATTGGTATCTTGATATTGAGGCTATATGTTTTATGCTTGAGGCACTCCATTGATGATATCCTATGATATGATACATGGTTGATGCATGAGACAATACATGGTTGATGTATTTGGTATAGTACATGGTTTATTTACTTGGTGTGGTACATGGTTGATACATGGTATAGTAGGGGTGTTGATGGTTGATGTACATGGTTGATACATGGTACATTGTTGATGCACAGTTTGGTACAGGTGTTGTTGCATTGTTGATGCATCGTTTGGTACAGATGTTGGTGCATTGTTGATGCACAATATGGTACATGTGTTGGTGCATGAATTATGCATGGTTGATATAGGTTGATGTACATGGTTTGGTGATGATATCCATGTGAGAGTATTTAGTTTTGTTGATGTTGAGTATCAACAATGATGACATGTTGATGATGTTATGTCATTGACAGTGGCAGGTTGGATACAGTGACAGGTTGATGTGATAGGTTACATGTTGATGTGACAGCGACAGTGACAATGACAGTGGAAGTGTTTATGGTAGTGACAATTGGTCTACATTTATATTTCAGGGCGGCAGGACAAGGAAAGGAAAGGGGATTGTAGCCTCCTTCCAGTTGGTGCCGAAGAACACAGGGAGTTGGAGCCTTAGAATCAGAGGTTTGTAGTGTCCTTGTGGTTGGAGCCAAATAGTTCAGGAAGTTGTAGCTTTATTTAGGTTAAATATTGTAAATAGTGGTTCGTAGCATCCTTCCAGTTGCAACTGAAGAATTGGGAAGTTGGTGCTTCCAATGAATGTATTCTTTGATATATAAGAAAGAATTTTGTGGTTTTCTCCCATTTGGGATTCCACGTAAATTCTGGTGTATTGTGTATTTGATGTTATGTTGTTGATATGATGTTGCTTATTTTTATATTCTCATGATATATTAAATTTAATCATAGATGATACATTGATGATATATTGGTGATAATATTTAAGTTTATATATTGTGGTTAAAAGTGATTATACTGGTTGACCCCACCCCCTCTCAGTATTCCAACAATTGGTATCAGAACATGTTCCTCCAGGAAACAGTTTAACCACTGGAAGGTAGATCATGGAGAACAACACTTTGTATATGAATGGAATACCACAATTTGATGGTAAGAATGGTCATAGATTTGAAATGTGGAGTATCAAGATGAAAACATTTGTAGAGGCACAGGGGTATGATGTTTGGCAATCAGTGTTTACAGGATATACCACTACTAAGAAACCAAAGACTACACCCAAGAAGGAATTGAAAAGAAATAACAAAATAACAATGGATTTCATCTTGGAAGGATTACCTGATTCAGTAAAAGAGAAAGTTGGAAAATGTTCATCAACCAAAGAACTTTGGGAAAATATACAAAATGTATATTCAAAGAAATCTCATCCTATCACAGGGCTAGAGCATACTGATCAAAACAAAGAAGATGCAAGAACATAATAAGAAGAAATATGTTCATCATGTCATATAGATTCAGAAGAATAAGATTGTGAATAAGGCATAGTATATCTTCAAGTAGAATCAATCAATGCTTTAGACGAGTTGACGAAAGAAAGGAAGAAAAACAAGTCTCTTGAGGAACAATTAGTCTAGAAGAATTCTCAAGAAAGTTCCAAAGAAGATCAACATGTCATCATGAATCTAAAAGCTTAGCTGGAAGAAGCCAGAAGGATTTAAGAAATACAAAAAATTCATATGGAAGAGAAGTAGTGTTTGGAAGCCGAAATAGTAGCACTAAGAAAGGAGGCAGAGCAGAGAGAGAAGATTTTGACAGATCATCTCAAGGAAATATCTGAGGATTTAAACTAGATTGAAGTTGAATTTAGTCAAAAAGAAAAGGGACTTGAAGAATAAATCATATCCTTGAATATCCAACTTTAAAAAGCAAAGAGAACAGAAGAAGTCATGAAGATTCAGATGATAAAGAAAGAACAAGAGGTTGAGAATCTTGAAGAAGAAGTTGTCACATTGAAATTTAAAATTGCCAAACTCAACAAGAACATTGAGGAGAGAGAAACATCCACATCATCAGTAAAGAATGTTGAAAAGAAGCACTCCAGGTTGCCAAAAAGGAAGAATGAATAGAAGGGTAACAATTATGCAGAGGTACTGAAAGGAAGGAATCATGGTCAACAAGAATCAAAGAAGAATGAGTACACTAGAGATACATATTCAACAATACCATCCACATTAAAACAACAAAGAAGCTTCAATCATTGTGAAGGAAACAACCAAAGAGAAGATCATCATCAGCCAAGGAATAAATTTAGAAGGACTAGACCACAAAGAATATCATTCACTCCCAGGTATGTAAATTTATTTTATGGTCATTGTTTTACTTGTACTAACTTTGGACATAAAGCTGTAGATTACAGGGCTTATGGAAGAAATGTTCAAGCATGAAATGTGTATGTGGTTCCACATAAAGATGAATGTTAAAAATGACACAATTATGGTCATATAGCTCGGAACTGTAGAAGCATGATATATCCCTCCATGAAATAAAATATCAATGTCAGATACATGAAGGTTTGGAGAAGACAAGATAGACAAGAAGAGAAGGTGAATAAAGAACATGTCTTAGAGATCGCAATATTTGTAGTAATGTGAGAAAGAAAAGAAGAACGGATGAATAAAGAGAAATCCCAAGAGATTGTACATTTAGGAATTGTAGTGTAAAATCATAATGAATCCATGGGAAAAAAGAAAGAAGTCAGAGTTCATAGAGATGATGATTCTATAGATGAAGAAGAAGATTACTCTGCATTAGGGCAGATTCATCCATTTTTCTGAGCCATTCGGCTTGGAGACTCCCAATAGATATGTGTCAGACAGTTGGCTTAGGTTGATGGATATTTGGTATGGATTTTTTGTTTTCATGGATGTCAACCATTGGAGAGTGATATTGTAGTTTGATGTCAACCCTTAGTGATTGATTTCAACCCTTGGAGAAAGTCCGGTAGTGAATTCTGGTAGCACAAAGGTTTGGGTAATGGACCCAAGGTTGTTTCATGTATAATGGTATA
>SNQJ01S0016499.1:158995-169090 GCA_010110895.2 Picea sitchensis
TTGACTAATCCAAAACTAGTCATGTGAGACTAAAGAAAAGTTTGATGAAAATGCTAGTCTCTTATTGTTAAAGTTAAGGAAGGTTTGCAGGTATGTGATCATATACACCAGGTCTATTATAGAGTTACAAATCAGATTTGGATGATGAAATTGATGAGGGCATTTGGTTGAGGTACATGTCTGGTACATGGTTGAGACAAGTAATTGATGAGTTGGCACATACATGAGGTGTATAATTGATGATATTGGTACATATTAATGAGTCATAGTTGATGAGTAGTTGATACATCACTGGTACATGGTTGGAGGCACTTGTTAGTAGTATTGTTGACACATGGTTTATGGATGATTTAGCATACTTGTATGATTAGAAGCACATATTAATCTTGGTGATGATTATGAGTTGTTGTGTTATGCTTGGTTGATGCACATATTTGAGAGTTGTATTGGTGATTGATATTGGTGAGTAGATATGATTTGGTTGATAAGATTGATGAGACAAGTTATTGTGATACGTTGTTTGGACAAGTTGTTGTGACAGGTTATTTGTATAGGTTTGGTGCATGGTTGATGCACTTGTTCATGGTACAAGTTGAGGTACAGGTTGGTGCATGGTTGATGCACTTGTTTATGGTACATGTTGATTACAAGTTGTTTGGTACAGGTTAGTGCATGGTTGATGCACTTGTTTATGGTACAGGTTGATTATAGGTTGAGGTACAGGTTGATGCATGGTTGATGTTGTTGGATATATTTTCATTCATGTGTTGTCATTGATGTAAATAGTCATAATAAGCAGAGTAGCAAGGTTAATCTCAGGAAGAAAAGTATACTAAGAATCGACAGAAGAACATCACCTTAAGGCTGAAGAAATTCGTGATTATTGTTGAACATGATAGGATCAACAATATTCCTATGATAAAAGATCAGGAGGGTTAGAAAATGTAGAGATCAAAGCTCGAAAGGAAAAACATAAGCTCGGGGTGAGAAGCCTCAACAACCGTCCAATCAGAGTGAGAATCCTCAGTAGTCGTCCGATCAAGAAATTGAACGTATTGATCATCTAAATATTAAGGACGTCGGTCATATGAGTGACCATGGGCTTGAGGACCATTGGAGGATCGTGACCATCAGATCATATTAAAGTAGAAGGATAGGATAAGAAGGGCTAAAGGGTTGAGAATTTGATTATCCGAATACCCTTCAGCCATCAGATCAAACCCGAATTCCTGTCAGTCATTGGATCATCTTAAAGTGGAAGGATAGGATAAGCAGGGCTAAAGGGTTGAGAATTTGATTATCTGAATACCCTTCAGTCGTCGGATCGATCTAGAATTCCAGTCAGTCGTCAGATCATTTTCGAGTGGAAGGATAGGATAAGCGAGGTAAGATCTGAGATCTTATTTATGAAATTTTTCGTCAGCCATTGGATCATTCTAAGTGGAAGGACATGATAAGATAGAAGAGTAGAAAAGTAGAAAGATTGAGTTGTTGATCCAAGATCCCGATCGAACAAAAATATTTCACTTCGGGTCTAAAGATGTGAGGAGGTTATGCTACGGAAAGTTTGCAATTTGAAATTCTCGAAGCCTGGAGAGCCGAAATAAATTCTCGATCGCCGGATCATCCGAAGTAAGCCTCAGCCATCCGATTCAAGAGGAAATGTGATATACCATGGTGGAAGACCACGTCAACAGACCTCGTCAGCAAGGACATGTGGCAGACCACGTTAGCAAAGGACATATGTGATATCACGTCAACAAACCAAATCAGCAATGATATGTGGCAAACCACGTCAGCAAGGATACAATTCGTTCGATCTAAAAGATCACTTTGGGTGTATTCTCAACCGTTGATCATAGTACAATGGAAGGATAATGTAAGTTTGAAAATTTGAAATCCTAAAGTTCTGAAGGGCGAAGTTATGATAGTCATCCATCTCAATGTTTGATTAAGTCTGAGCCGTCAGATTGAACAATGAAAGGATGAGTGTAAGGATCAAATCTGACCATTGATTTGTTTCCGTGAAATAAACCGTCCAATATGATTCAAAGGTTTAAAATGTTGAAAACCCGAAGTTTTGAAGGGTGAAGTTCTGTCAGCCATCCATCTCATCATAATATTGAATCGTGACCATTGAATTGATAATCTCTCAAGCGCTCGTTAAGACTAGTGTCTGGTCACCGTCGTTGGTCGTGTGATATAAGATATTTAAATAAAATATAATTTGTTGTTGTAATTGGTAAGCTCGTGGTTATGTAAATGCTCGGTCACATGTAATGGTTTGAAGGAAGCACCTCTATAGAATTCGGTTCATGTGAAAATAAAAGAGGTTCGAGATCGAGTTTAAAGGATGAAATTGATCCATATGTGATCAATTTATGAAAATCCTTCACAGTAAAAATAATAATCAATGTTTATGGTTAATTTAAACAAAGAGGTATGATGGGTCAAAACCAAGGGACACATGTGTCACTCTCACACCATTTTGAAGAATATATAAACGAGGAAGAGTGTTGAGAAGAGGTGTTTCTCTGTAGTCTGAATCATAGAATATATTAAATCAGAGAAGAAGAGAGAGATGCAGTAAAAGAATTGAAACATAAGTTTGTCCATATTCATAAAATCAAGGATGGTTGGTTGGTGCAAGGGCACTTTGGTGCCTGCAGAGGGAGTTGGTGCTTCCTTGTCAGTTGTAGTTGACTAAACCGGGGGTTGTAGCCTCCTACTAGTTGGTACTGGTGAATTAGGGTGTGGGTGCATCCTGATCAGTTGGCGTTGATAAAAAAGGAAGAATATCTTCCTTCTATCTAACATGTAAAACAAATTTTGTAGTTAATATAAAATTGTTTGTGGTTTTTTCCCATTTGGGTTCCACGATAAACATTGTGTCAATTTTTTTTTTGCATAAATAAGAGAAAAATGATAAAATTATTGTGTCACTGATTCACCCCCTCCCTCCTCTCAGTGACAGGATCTGATCCTTCAATTGGTATCAGAGTGGGTCTCTTCACAAAAGGTTTAAATCAATTGAAGAGGAATATACATTAGAATGGATCAGTAGTTGAAGATGTCATAAAAAATCCCCTTATTTAATGGTGAAGACTATGTCTTCTAGAGTGTTAGAATGAAAATATTTCTTATGTCCATTGGAATGGAAGTATGGACATTAGTGGAAAAGGGATATGATGTTCCAAAAACCACTCCCACGGAAGCAGAATAAAAGAAAAAAATTTGGGACCATGCAAAGGCTTTAAACAAACTACAAGTTGGACTGAGTAAGAAAATCCTTGCTAAGGTACTAAAGTGTAATAATGCAAAACAACTCTGGGATAAATTGGAAACCATATATGCAGGATATTCCAAGGTAAAAGGGGCCAAACTCCAGACTCTCAGAGTACAATATGAAGGTCTGAAAATGAAGGATGAAGAAAATATCTCAGAGTAATTTGAAATAATTGATAATATTGTTAATGCAATCAGAGGATTGAGAGTAGAAGTGTCAGACAACGAGCTAGTTGAAAAAGTACTAAGAACACTACCTATTCTATACAATCCTAAAGTGTCCTCTCTTGAATATCGAGATAATCTAGATAAACTCACCATGGATGAATTGTATGGAATCCTTACATCCTATGAGTTAAGATTAGGTCATGAGAATCACTCATAAGGAGAGGCAACCTTCAAGGTACTCAAGAAAACAGAGAATCAGAAACAAAAACTTCAATCCAACCATGATGAAGAATCTGATGTGGAAGAAGCAAATTTCATTAAAAAATATGATGATTCAAAGTCTACAGACTAGTTACCACTCCTATGCAAACCAGTTGCAAGTTGAGAAAATATGATTATTCAAATTCTAAAGACCATAGGAAATACAGGTCAATGATTGGTAGCTTACTATATGTGACAACATCCATACCAGATGTAATGCAGGCAGGTGGACATGTGGCACGATTTTAAGCAACACCAAAAGAATCACATGTATTAGCAGTGAAGAGGATTTTTAGATATCTCAAACGAACATAAGAGTTTGGATTATGGTATCCAAAAGGAAAGGATCTATCACTTATTGCCTACACAGATGCATATTGGGCAGGTTGCATTGATGATCGATGAAGCACAAGCGGAGCAGTGTTCTACTTGGGTGAGTGTTTAGTATCTTGTCTAAGAAATAAACTATCATCAATATCCTTATCTATAGCCGAGGTAGAGTATATTCCAACAACAACATGTTGTACACAAGTTCTATGGATAAAAAAAACTTTGACAGATATACAGGTTGAGTATGATGATCCCATTCCAATCTATTGTGATAATACAAGCGCCATCAGTATCTCAAAAAACCTGATGATGCACTCCAAGACGAAGCACATTCCAATCAAGTATCACTTTCTAGGAGAACAGGTTGCAGAGAAGAACATCAGATATGAATATGTGGGAACAAAAGAACAGGTGGCATACATGTTTACAAAACTGCTTCCACAGGAAGCCCTTGAGTATCTTCGCCAGAAACGAGGAGTAATTTCTACTCCAAAATGAATGCTTTTGAATGTTTATCTTATATGTCTTATATGTACATGAGGAAGCACCATAAATAGGACATAGGGGGAGAGATTTATCAGATGCAAAGGTAAATGCTTGAAGAGAGATCATAGAGGCATGTTTCCAAGGGGAGCGATTGTCACAAGGGAAGAATGAGAGATATGAATTCAGAGTGATACCCTTTGTCAAAGGGGGAGATATTATTCATATGAAGGGAAAGAGAGTAATCAGAGGTTTATAAATACAAATAAAAATCAAAGGCACGTAGACAGGGGGAGAATCCCTAAGGAGAGTTCAGTCAAGAGGAGCAGCCCCAAAGGGATATACCCTTTGCCATTGATGTTAGATGGGGAGAGATAGAAACATTGACGAAGAGTATAAGCATGAATGTTATCATGACTAAGTGTTTCCATCAATGTTGGTGTTGTCATCAATGCCAAAGGGGGAGATTGTCAGACAATTGGCTTAGGTTGATCGATAGTTGGTATGGATTGTTGGTTTTCATTGATGTCAACCATTGGAGAGTGATATTGTAGATTGATTTCAACCCTTAGTGATGGATTTCAACCCTTGGAGAAGTCTAGTAGTGAATTCCGGTAGCACAAAGGTTTGGGTAATGGACCCAAGGTTATTTAATGTATAATGGTATGAGTTTTAATATATTTCAAGGTAAAACTATTCTATATGGATAGTACATGTCATTCCATTTATGGTGGTATATGTAACATCACATAACTCCTCACGGTTAGAGAGTTATGGCCATGAGATGTTGGAGAACCCAAGTTTGGGTAATGGACCCAAGTTTGTTTGATGGATAATGGTATGAGTTTTGATATATTTTTACGTAATACTATTCTATATGGATAGTAAATGTCATTCAATTTCTGGTGGTATGTGTAACGTCACATAACTCCTCACAGTTTGAGATTTATGGCCTTACAAAGTTGGAGGACCCTCATATGTCATCTAGATGCCCCAAAAGGTCAATGTAGTCAAAGTGGTTTCAGAGATTTTAGAATGTAAATAATAAAGTGAAGTTATGGGTGTACTATAATTCAAAGTGAATACAAAATAAATTATTTAAATAATAAATTTAATGGATAAATTATAAGTGGGTTAACCCTAAAATAAGGAAAGTGGGCAAAGTGACCTAGAGGATGTTTTTAAGGAAGCTACTTGGAGAGTATAAATAAGAGGAAAGGCTCTCTCATTTTAGATCACACTTGAGCATATTGAATATCTATAGGTGTCTGAGTTAGCCAAAGGACATCTAAGCCGAATTTCTGAGGGAAGGTGAAGAAAAGAAGGCCAGAATTCAAGGAAGGAAAAATTCTTTTGATGATGCTTTCTAAGGTATGTTATTTACAGGTCATCTCACCATTTTCACAATAACGTTTTTTCTAGAACGCTTATGACCGTGAAATTTATATTCCATTGCGAAAAAATATCCAAGTATCTCTGGTGAAAAATTCATCTTGTGGGTTGTTGTAATTTTGGAGTTACACTCTGTGGAAAATAGGGTTTGTGGATAGTCCCGAAAGTAGTCTAAAAAAGGTGTTTTGGGTAAAAACGTCATAACTTATTCATAATAGATACAAATTCAGTAAGACAAAAAAATTTGGTTAGAGTACGGTCTATAGTATTATGTGTAACATTTTCAGATCGATTCAACAAATACTCCATGCTGGACACACTCTACAAGGTATCCCTCTAGAATAATCCAGAATTCAGCAAGGTATGCCATTTTTGTTATAACTCCTTTTCTGAGAGGTTCCAATTAGTGACACATGGAGGAATTTCATAAAACACATTGAAGAACATTGTGTATCAGTTTCAAATATTTATTCATTACAAGTACAAATTTATGATTATTTCAAGTTAGGGTTGTTGACTAATCCAAAACTAGTCATGTGAGACTAAAGAAAAGTTTGATGAAAATTCTAGTCTCTTGTTGTGAAAGTTAAGGAAGGTTTGCAGGTATGTGATCATATACACCAGTTATATTACAGAGTTACAAATCAGATTTGGATGATGAAATTGATGAGGGCATTTGGTCGAGGTACATGTTGGGTACATGGTTGAGACAAGTAATTGATGAGTTGGAACATACATGAGGTGTATAGTTGATGATGTTGGTACATCTTGGTGAGTCATAGTTGATGAGTAGTTGATACATGATTGGTACATACTTGGTACATGGTTGGAGGCATTTGTTAGTATTATTGTTGACACATGGTTTATGGATGATGTAGCATACTTTTATTATTAGAAGCGCATATTGATCTTGGTGATGATTATGAGTTGTTGTGTTATGCTTGGTTGATGCACATATTTGAGAGTTGTCTTGGTGATTGATATTGGTGAGTAGATCTGATTTGGTTGATACGATTGATGAGACATGTTGTTGTGATAGGTTGTTTGGACAAGTTGTAGGTTATTTGTACAGGTTTGGTACATGGTTGATTCACTTGTTTATGGTATAGGTTGATTACAGGTTGTTTGGTACAGGTTGGTGCATGGTTGATGCACTTGTTTATGGTACAGGTTGATTATAGGTTGAGGTATAGGTTGATGCATGGTTGATGATGTTGGACATATTTTCATTCATGTGTTGTCATTGATGTCAATAATCATAATAAGCAGAGCAACAAGGTTAATCTTAGGAAGAAAAGTATAATAAGAATCGACAGAAGAACATCACCTTAAGGCTGAAGCAATTCGTGATTATTGTTGATCATGATAGGATAAAAAATGTTCCTATGATAAAATATCAGGAGGTTTAGCAAATGCAAAGATCAAAGCATGGAAGGAAAAGTGTAAGATCAGGGTGAGAAGCCTCAACAGTCGTCCGATCAAGAAATTGGCAGTTTTGATCATCTAAATACTACGAACGTCGGTCATATGCGTGATCATGGGCTTGAGGACCATTGGAGGATCATGATCGTCGGATAATCTTAAAGTGGAAGGATAGGATAAGCAGGGCTAAAGGGTTGAGAATTTGATTATCCAAATATGCGTCATCCGTCAGATCAAATCCGAATTCCCATCAGCCATCAGATCATCTTAAAGTTGAAGGATAGGATAAGCGGGGCTAAATGGTTGAGGATTTGATTATCCAAATACCCATCATCCATCGGATCAAACCCGAATTCCCGTTAGTCGTCGGATCATTTTCGAGTGGAAGGATAAGATAAGCGAGGTAATATCTGAGATCTTATTTATGTGAATTTCCATCAGTCGTTGGATCATTCTAAGTGGAAGGACAAGATAAGCTAGAAGAGCAACACCGTAGATAGATTGAGTCATTGATCCAAGATCCTGATCAAACGAACATCTTTCACTTCAGGTATAAATATGTGAGGAAGATCATCTGAAGTAATGCTTAGCCATCCGATTCAAGAGGACATGTGACAGACCACGGTGGAACACCACATCAGCAAACCTCATCAGCAAGGACATGTGGCAGACCACGTCAACAAAGGACATTTGGGAGATCACGTCAGCAGACCATGTCAACAATGATATGTGGTAGACCACGTCAGCAGACCTTGCCAACATACCACATCAACAGACCATGTCAAGAAGGACGTGTGGCAAACCACGTCAGCAAGGATACGAGTCGTTCAATATGAAAGATCAGTTTGGGTGTATTCTCAACTGTTGATCATAGTACAATGGAAGGATAGTGTAAGTTTGAAAAGTTTAAATCTCGAAGTTCGAAGGGACAAGTTATGAAAGTCATCCATTTTAATGTTTGATTAATTCTGATCCGTCGGATTGAACAATGAAAGGATGAGTGTAAGGATCAAATCTGAACATTGATTTGTTTCCGTGAAATAAACCGTTCAATCCGATTCGAAGGTTTGAAATGTTGAAAACCCGAAGTTTCGAAGGGTGAATTTCCGTCAGTCGTCCATCTCATCAGAATATTGAATCGTGACCATTGAATTGATAAGTGCTCATTAAGCCTAGAGTCTGGTCACTGCCATTGATCATGTGATATAAGATATTTAAATAAAATATAATATGTCGTTGTAATTGGTAAGCCCGTGGTTCTGTAAATGCTTGGTCACATGTAATGGTTTGAAGGAAGAATATCTATAGAATTTGGTTCATGTGAAAATAATAGAGGTTTGATATTGAGTTTAAAGGATGAAATTGATCCATATGTGATCAATTTACGAAAATCCTTCACAATAAAAATAATAATCAATGATTATGGTTAAGTTAAATAAAGAGGTACGGTGGTTCAAAACTAAGGGACACAGTGTGTCACTCTCACACTATTTTTAGGAATATATAAACGAGGAAGAGTGTTGAGAAGAGGTGTGTCTCTGTAGTCTGAAACAAAGAATATATTAAACCAGAGAAGTAGAGAGAGATGCAGTAAAATACTTGAAACAAAAGTTTGTCCAGATTCAAAAAATCAAGGGTGGTTGGGTGGTGTTAGGGCAGGTTGGTGCCTGTAGAGGGATTTGGTGCTTCCTTGTCAGTTGTAGCTGACTAAACAGGGGGTTGTAGCCTCCTACCAGTTGGTGCTAGTGAATAAGGGCGTGGGTGCATCCTGAGCAGTTGGTGTTGATCGAAAAGGAAGAATATCTTCCTTCTATGTAACATGTAAAATAAATTTTGATGTTAATAGAAAAGCGTTTGTGGTTTTTTCCCATTTGGTTTCCACAATAAATATTGTGTCAAAATGTTTTTTGCATAAATAAAAGAAAATTTATAAAATTAGTGTCACTGATTCACCCCCCCCCTCTCAGTGACAAGATCTCATCCTTCAATTGGTATCAGAGCGGGTCTCTTCACAAAAGGTTTAAAACACTTGAAGAGGAATATACATTAGAATGGATCAATAGTTGAAGATGTCATCAAAAATCCCCCTATTTAATGGTGAAGACTATGTCTTCTGGAGTGTTAGAATGAAAATCTATCTGATGTCCATTGGACTGGAAGTATGGACATTAGTGGAAAAGGGATATGTTGTTCCAAAAACCACTACCACAGAAGCAGAAGACAAGAAATGTTTTTGGGACCATGCAAAGGCTTTAAACACACTACAAGCTGGAATGAGTAAGAAAATCCTTGCTCAGGTACTAAACTGTAACAATGAAAAACAACTCTGGGATAAATTGGATACCATATATGTAGGAGATTCCAAGGTAAAGAGGGCCAAACTACAGACTCTCATAGTACAATATGAAGGTCTTAAAATGAAGGATGAAGAAAATATCTCAAAGTACTTTGAAAGAATTGATAATATTGTTAATGCAATTAGAGGATTGGGAGTAGAAGTGTTAGACAATGAGCTAGTTGAAAAAGTACTAAGAACACTACCTATTCTATACAATCCTAAAGTGACCTCTCTTGAAGATCAAGATAATCTAGATAAACTCACTGTTCGCGTTCAAATGGTCACTAGGTGAGAAAATGGAGAGCGCTTGCATACCCTGTTGGGTATGGTAGGGCAGAACAGCTGTGGAGCAAAAGGGTTAAAGAAAACAAGACTAACTACAATCTAACTATCAACTGAAAGAAAATAACACTGCG
>SNQJ01S0016500.1:19073-31324 GCA_010110895.2 Picea sitchensis
AGTCTTGTTGATTGGATTGGATGCATACATAAATTACTATAGGGGTGATAGTTATTGTTATTAGTACATGCACGAGACTTGTATGTACTAGCTACACATGCATTTCTTGTACATGTACACTAGTATGTATGAGTTTTCTTGTCTTACTTACTAATAATGTTGGTTATTGGATATGAATGTGTGAACCATGTGTCTTTTCCCTTGCATCATAAAATTCTTTAACTTCGGGACGAAGTTTCCTGAAGGGTGGGTGTATGTAACAACCCTAAGTAATTAATCAATTGTCATGATTTAAATAATTGTTTAATGTATATTAGTTAATTAATTAATTAATTGTCCTAATTTAATATTTGTTTAATGTATATTAGTTTAATTAATTAATTAATTAATTTCATGATTAAATATTTGGTTAATGAATTTGAGTTTAATAAACTATTAATTTATTAAATGAAGACTTAATGTATCGAATGATGGAACCATTAAAGAGAAAGGGGATAAGGTAGATGACACTTAATGGAGAGATAAGGTGGGTGAGACTTAATGAAGGTAGAAGGCGGTGAATGAAAGAGGGGGAAAGGAGGATAAGAGAAGGGAAAAACACTCGAGAAGGAACTTTTTTGTTGTGGGGAGAGAATCATTTTTTATAGGAGAGGATTGTATTGATGGTTTGGGGCTGGAGTAGCTTGTTGGAGGATGGTACTACTGGTTTTTACTTGAGGAAAATGTTGGAGTTTCATGGACTAAGACAGGGGGCACCTGTTGCTGGGAGTTTTGGGCTCAGGGGCCAGGAATCCTTACGAAATCCTAGAGTTAGGGAGTCAGAGAGGCTTTGTTCCTAGCTGGTTGGGAGGAAAAGATTAAGTTTTGGGTAGAGTTTGGGTAGAGCATCTTGGGCAGAGTTTCAGCTTCAGCTTGGACAGACAGAGTTGGGAAACAACATCACTTGAGAGGTATTTATGTTCATTATTATGGCATGTTCATTATCGTTATTATGGTTCATTATTTTACTATGTTGTGTATGCTATTCAATATGTTATTTATATCATGTTGCTCATTTTGAATTTTTCTGAACCATGAACTGTTATTTTGCTTAATATAGAACCGTAAAGAAATTATGATAGAAATTTTATGTTTAAATTTATGAAATTTTAGGTTATGTTAGATAGGATCCTACATTCACCACTATCCTTTCTTTAAATCTTTGTTCATTTTTCTTGCCTTCATGTTTTATTCTATATACCCACTTTTTATTTAAGACCTTTCTCCCTTTTGGCCTTCCAACCAAATCTCATGTCTTATTATCATGTAGGGATTTTAGCTCTTCTTGCATGGCCTTTTTCCATTTGATACCATTTTCTCCTTCACATGCTTCCTGAAAAAGAAGGTTCACCTTTATCAATCAAGAAAATATATTGTGAGGGACGATACCTTTGTGAAGGCCTATGTGGCCTTGTAGACCTGTTAGTTGATAAATTTTTTGGTGATATTTCTCTTAGTGGTTGTCGATTTTTTTGTTCTTCATGTTCTTATTCTTCTTCTTCCTCATTTTCATTTTTTTGTAATGGTTTCTCACTAATGTCTTCTTGTAATGGTGGTTTATTATCTTGTTGCCCTTGAATTTCAACAAATTTATGTATCTCCACACCTTTTTCAGTAATTTTAATCATTTTTTCTTCATTAAAAATGGCATTCCTACTTCTAATAAATCTCCTTTTTAGAGGATCCCACAACTGGTAACCTAACTCATTATCAACATGTCCTAAGAAAATGCATTTCAATGACTTTTCATCCAACTTGGATCTATGTTCTTTAGGAATATGCACATATGGTTCACAACCAAAAATTTTCAAATGAGTGTAACATAAATCCATACTAGGAATATGCACACATGGTTCACAACCAAAAAATTTCAAATGAGTGTAACATAAATCCATACAACAAATATCCACATATGCTTCACATTCAAAAAATTTCAAATGAGCGTAACATAAATCCATACCGGTCCATACCTTTTCAGGAATTCCACCATCCAATGAAGTTGTGGGAGAGCGATTTATTAAATAGCAAGTCGTACTAACAACCTCTTCCCAAAAATGTTTAGGCACACTAGAATTTGAAAACATGTTTCTCACCTTCTCCATTATTGTCTGATTCATTCTCTCAGGTGTTCCATTTTTTTGCAGAGTGTGATGAATGATTTTTACATGCTTTATGCCATGTTTACTACAATATTCTTCAAAGGCCTTAAAGAAATACTCCCCACCATTATCAATTCTAATACAACTCAATAATTTTTTAGTCTCCCTTTCAACGACCATATGAAATTTCTGAAAAATGTCTAAAACTTGATCCTTTCCCTTAATAGGGAAAGCCCACACCTTTTTTGATGGATCATCAATAAATGTAACAAAATAAGAATCTCCTCGTAATGATATTATATTAATTGGGATACAAACATCAAAATTCACCAAATCTAATATTTTGTATCCATTTTAAAAGTATTCCTCATAATTGATACCCTTTTCTATCTACCCATAATACAACGTTTGCAAAAATTTACTATATGTACCATTTATTAAATAAGGGAAATCCATTTTAAATATTCCAAAGATGTTAAACTTTATAGCTAACCTTCTAAGTATTTATGTAGTCTTGTGCCTATTTGTATTGTATATTATATTGTAACATTTTTTTTGTTAATATATGAGGCATTTTTAGAAAAAGAATTGGGAGGATTGATGCTCCCTTGTAGCTTCTATAAATATCCATACTAAATGTACTAGTATTAGTTTTGAAAATTATTTCTACAATTAAATAATTGTGATTATGTTTTAATATTTCCATAATAGAGTATGAACATGATGAACACCAATTGAGATCTTCTCAAAGAAAAACATAATTAAATAGTGCAGCTCAGCAACATTAGAAAAATATTTGGTGGGTTTGTCGACATTGTTCTGTAAGATCATAGAGGAAAGTATATATGTTTTGGTCAAAGTAAATTTCTTTGTTTTATATGTGACATATTACTTGTAATTTGGTGCTCTACGTTTTTTCATGAAATTGGGAGAACATTAGTCGTTAGTTCAAGAAATTTTGGAACCATTTGTTGAAACAATAAAACCATATATTGTTGAACACATCGACCACATTGAGAGGGGGGGGTGAATAAATGTAGGGATCTTTTTAAACTTCCCTTCAAAAAAACTCCTTAGTTAGAAATCACCATTTACTCATCACTTATTACTGTCATTTATAACCAGTTGTATGTGAACATATATCAACAACAGATAACAACAACATATATCATCAATAAGCCATCACCACAAAGAACACAAGATGTATGTACATTTTTATTTTTATTATGAACTACAATCCTTGGGTTTATCAGCAACAATTGAATAGAGTACCACTCTACAAGAGCACCACCTCTGCAATGCAAGACTCGGCTTACACAACTTAGCACCAACTAAGAAGAGGTTTCAATCCTCAACAGATAACAATTTGTCAATAGGTACGCGACCTATCAGAGTGCAGCACGCGTATGTATGCGTCCTACCATTAGTATAGCCCGCGTATGTATGTGGTCTGGCTCACAATAGCCTGTGTGTGCCTCCTTAAGAACTAGGGTTTTCTCTCTCCAAGAAAACTCATATATTTTGCATCCTCTGTCACATACATGTCTTCCCTTCACTGACCAATATGTACCATAACCAATCACAACACATCTATTCTCTCCAACAACTTACTCATGCCCCTCAACCTTACAATATGAATGCTACTTAATCATGTATAAGCAACCAGTATACTATGGAAACCATATCATTACTAAAACATAAGAGTGGTGTTCACTCAGTCAATCAACCACATAAACCATATCACAACATCCATACCAAGAATGCCTTAATCATTCACCATACCATAAGTAAGAGCATACAACAAAACAATCATGTAACCATACCAGAACATCTATGATAGATTTGATCCCATAGAATGCAGATTTGGAACATGCTTTAGACCTCAAGAACCTAACACCATCTCACACTCAAGTCTCCATGAATTCCTCCAATTGTACGTGCTTTGACCTTCTTCAACTTGTGTATGTACACGCTCTGGCTCACTGCAGGCTATGTATGTATGCACTATGCCCCACTGTTGCTCGCGTACTCCTTTAGAAACTAGGGTTTCTGAACTTCTGAAACTTTCTTCGTCAAGATCTCAGACTTACGGAAACTTTGATGCGTCCATTACATCCTCTAGTCAATCTCTCACTCAAAATAGATCTTCAATATATGCTCAAGAGAAATATCTTTACAAGAGACACTTGCCTCTTATTTATACTCTCCAAGTAGCTTCCTTAGAAGAATCCACTAGGCCTACTTTGTCCACATATCCATTTTATCCACATAACCATTTTTTCCACATGGCTACCTTTATCCAACTTTGTCCACATAGCTACTTTGTTCACATGGCCACTTGTCCATTTAACCCACTTTCCTTATTTTAGGGTAAACCCACTTATAACCACTTTCCATAATTAGAAAGTTCTCCATTTACTTTAATATTTAAATAATCCTTTTTGAATTTATCACTTCACTTTATTATTTAAATCATTTCTTCTTTGTAAACATTTTGACTTCTTTGACCTTTTGGGGCTTCTGGCCAACAATGAGGGTCCTCCAACTTCGTAAGGCCATAACTCTCAAACCGTGAGGAGTTATGTGACTTTCCACATACCATCGGAAATGACATGATAGGCATTATCCATCTAGGATAGTTTCACTGTCAAATTCACTGATATTCATCTCATTATTCCACAATTAATCATGGGTTATCTAACCATACTTCTAGGATAACTCAACCGCAAAGCGTCTTCTCCTAAAGGCTTTCACCATAAGGGGACCACTTTGGAGTTCATCCATTTGTACTTCCTATCAACCATGACAAGACAATAATGAGTCATCTTTACATCAATCCAACTGGAATAGCCCATGACAACACATCACTATAACATTGTCCCTTTGTCATTTATTCCATGCATGACCACATGATCCAACGATCAATACATTAATTCATCCATCCATATATGCATCATATATCAATGACAACACATCGATCCATCTTCATCCATGCATGACATCATTTACATTGATCCATCTTTATCTATGCATGACTTCATTTATCAATGACTTCACTTGACATCCATTCATTTACAACAATGAAAATACATACTTCATCAATATACTATGACAATACATTGTTCCTTTGACATAAATCCTTTGAAATCAATGACAACATGATCCAACAATCTCCCCCTTTGGCATTGATGGCAATACCAACATTGATGTCAACACCAATCATTGATGGAAACATGTAGACATGGCATTTCTCTTCATCAATAGTCATCTSAATCACATCAATGTGATTATATCTCCCCCTTTGACATCAATGGAAAAGGGTAGTTCTCTCCTTGGGGTTGCTCCCCCTGCCTGAACTCTCCATGGGGTTACTCCCCCCGCCTGGATTCCTTTGATCTTCCTCTAAATAATCTCTCCCCTTTTGAACATGGGATATCACTCTAATGTAATGTTGAATACATATCGCTCATGCTCCCCCTATGACCATCACTCCCCCTAGAACCATGTCTTTTTGATCTTTCTCCAAGTATTTTCCTTTGCATCTGATAAATCTCTCCTCCTAGAATAATGGGAAGAAGAATGACTCCCCCAATGGTATTTCTCCCCCTATCTTCTCTGCAATATGAACAATATGCTACCACTACAATATGCTTCTGTTGCAAATGCTACTGCTCAACCGGAACATAGATCAACTTCTCAAGAATGATCTGCTCTTCCTATGACAATCCTTGGACCTGTCCATGCGTCAAACTTGTTCCATACCATACATCATGAAGAAAAACATATGTCAATAATGAATAGAGAATCATGAACAAAACATCAACCAAGTACATATTGTGTCATATTGTGTGCCAACCATGCACAACACCCATGTACATCAACCATGTACATCATGTGCTATATTGTGTACCAACCATGCACAACACCTATGTACATCAACCATGTACATGAATACCATACAATATACCATAAGATATCATCAATGGAGTGTATCAACCATATGACAAGAACATGTGCCAACTGTGTACCAACCATATGCCTCTACCAACATGCCAACCATGTGTCTCAACAAGTGTCATATCACTCATGATATGCCTCTACCATGAACCAAGTTTCACAACAAGTGTCTCAACTATATCATCCCATACATCATGTACCAAAGTATATGATAAACAAGTAATACCAATGATGTACTTTAACCAAGTACTATTACCGACAAACATATACCATCTATGAGTGCATCAACATTGCACCAAACATGTATCACCACCTGTACCAAACAAGTGCATCGACCTTGCACCAAACCTCAACAAGATGTGTTTCCATACATCTATTCCATATCAATCATAAGCCATGTGCCAATCATACTACTAGCAGGTGCCTCTAACAATGTACCAAAAGTGTACCAAACATGCATCAACTATAGATAAAGCTATGACACATCAATGATGTACAATATAACCACCTCATCAACTCATCAACTACATGTCCCAATATGTAGCTCAACCACATGGCAAATGCATGCACCAATATATCCAACAAATGTTCCTCTAACGATACATCATAAGATATATCAATGGAACTCAAATATGTACCAACCATGTACCCTAATAGATTTGTCTCAACCTCCATTCACTACAACAAATATTAATCATCCAAAAATACATGTACTAGAAGTGTGCCTCAATAGATCAATGACATCTATAGCTAGCATCATCATGATATATCTCATAACCAAGGTTCCATAACTTCACTGTCACAACCAACATTGTTCTTCAACAGAAAAATGTCTCAATCCACACTCTAGGGTTAGTACCATGCATCCAAAATATTCTTTCAACACTCAACCATATGTCATCACATACATACATCAATTATGTATGCCAACATGTAATCATGAAAAACTACAACAAATCATGTCAGATCCTGCAACAAACCATGTCAAACCCTGCAACACAGAGTTATACCATCACACCAAGCTGCAACTTATTTGCATAGCCTACTTTCCAAGGATTTTACCACATGTACCCAGTCTTCTATACAGACATATTGTGTATGTACGCGACCTCTTTATAGGTCATCTTGCGTATGTATGCGACTGTTACCAATGTAACTAGTGTACTCTTCAGAAGAAGTCAAACTTGAGCTTGCCTTAGGGCTGCCATTATGTTCTGATTGTTCAGTCTTCTTCACCCACTTTTGAAGGTGTCCCAGCTTCTCAGAACTTAAGCTCTAAGCTTCCATATTTCCAACATTGTCTTCTCTTTTAGCCTCATTTGTTCTTCTAGTCATACTATATGAAACATTCATCTTGGATTGTCTTCTTGTGTTCCAGCAATCCTGGGATTTGTGGCCAAATCCACTATAGTTGTAGCATCTCATGGTGTGGCAATGAGAAATAATGTGTCCTACTTGATTACATCTCCAACACCTTAGGGTGTTATGAAACCTTTCATTATCTCTCCTTGCATAATATCTTCATTCCAAAGCTTTGTGATCATTTTCATTACATGAGTAACAGTGACCATGAAAAACATTTTCATACCTTTGCTTTGGTGTCCATCTTGAAAGTGTTTCTCTTCTGAATTTGCTTTGAGGTGTAAAGATGGCTTCTTGATGTCTTCCTTTATTTTTTCTTTCGAAAGTTTCCTTCCCTTGTGTAGATGGTTGACTTGCCGTACCAAGAATTCCTTAAGCATTCACCATACCATAAGCAAGAGTATCCATCAAAACAATCATGTAACCATACCAGAACTTCTATGGCAGATCTGGGCCCATAGAATGCAAATCTGGAACTTGATTTAGACCTCAAGAACCTGGCACCATCTCATACTCAAGTCTCCATGACTTCCTCCAACTATACGTGCTCTAACCTTCTTCAGCTCACATATGTACGCTCTCTAGATCACTTCAACCCACTTATGTATGCACTATGTCCCATTGTTTCTCGCATACTCCTTCAGAAAATAGGGTTTCTTAACTTTCGAAACTTTCGCCGTAAAGATATCATAATTATGGAAACTTTCATGCATCCATGAGATCCTCCAATCAAATCTCTCACTCAAAATAGATCTTCAATATATACTCAAGAGAGATATATTTACAAGAGACCCTTGCCTCTTATTTATACTCTCTAAGTAGCTTCCTCAGAAGCATCCACTAGGCATACTTTGTCTACATATCCATTTTATCCACATAACCATTTTTCCCACATGGCTACCTTTATCCAACTTTGTCCACATAGCTACTTTCTTCACATGGCCACTTGTCCATTTAACCCACTTTCCTTATTTTAGGGTTAACCCACTTATAATCACTTTCCATAATTAGAAAGTTCTCCATTTACTTTATTATTTAAATAATCCTCTTTGAATTTATAAATTCACTTTATTATTCAAATAATTTCTTCTTTGTAAACACTTTAACTTCTTTGACCTTTTGGGGCTTCTAGACAACAATGAGGGTCCTCCAACTTCGTAAGGCCATAACTCTCAAACCGTGAGGAGTTATGTGACCTTCCACATTCCACCAGAAATGGCATGACAAGCATTATCCATCTAGGATAGTTTCACTAACAAATTTATTGATATTCATCTCATTATTCCATAATTAAACATGGGTTCTCTAACCATACTTCTAGGATAACTCAACCACAAAGAGTCTTCCCGTGAGGTATTTCACCATAAGGGGACCACTTTGGAGTTCATCCATTTGTACTTCCTATCAACCATGACAAGACAATAATGAGTCATCTTTACATCAATCCAACTGGAATATCCCATGACAACACATCACTATAACATTGTCCATTTGTCATTTATTCCATGCATGACCACATGATCCAACGATCAATACATTAATGCATCCATCCAGCTATGCATCATATATCAATGACAACACATGGATCCATATTCATCTATTCATGACATCATTTACATTGATCCATATTCATCTATGCATGAATTCATTTATCAATGACGTCACTTGACATCCATTCTTTTACAACAATGACAATACATACTTCATCAATATAATATGACAAGACATTGTTCCTTTCACATCAATGACAACATGATCCAACATATATATCTTACTTTTTGGTAGGTAAGTAACTACAAGTTTTACTTTTATCATTGCCACTCATATGTATCGCGATAATTGTTGAAAGACGATAACTCGATACTTACACTCATATAATTTTAAGGTACTCGGGCAATAAATAAATTGTTTGTATTTTATGGTACTTTATCGCAGAGAAAATATATTAGAGAAAGGGCCATTTGTTTATATGAGAGGGAAATAAATAAATAAATAAAATGTTTGTATTTTATGGTACTTTATCATAGAGAAAATTTGCTAGAGAAAGGGCCATTTGTTTATATGAGAGTTCAAGTGGGACGTTGAGTTGAATATTTTTCTTTATGAGTTTTTAGTTGATTGTAATTTGTACTTTTCATGATTGTTAGTAAAATTATGAATTTGATAATTGAATGCATAGTTTTCAAAAGAAACAAGTCTTTCGAGTAGTCCTGGGTCAAACTTGATTGGCCTTTGTTCCTTAACCGAGTTAACTTGAGAGTATTGGTTTTGATAGTAAATTTTGAAGCGGATACTGAGGTGAATTGTTTACATGGATTATGTATTAATTCATGACTTACTTTGCTTGATTTAAGGACTAATTTTTTGTGTGAAACTTGGCTAACCCTGTCATATACTTTTTTTTGTTTTGGATGGCCCTGACATGGTTCTTTGAGGGACATCCTGGGATTGTACCCATGACGTTGTGCCTTTTATTCCAGGACCTTAGAATGTGTGATGTAGATATGTGAGTCATCCAATGACTCACCACCCTCAAACATCAACTCTCACATCCTTGGAACCTTGGACGATGGATAGTTGGGCTTGGTATGAGCAGATTCAGTCATGATGGCACATAAATGGGATGGAATCCCATAGGATGGGAAGAGTACCTCAGAGCTTATTCATCCATACGATCAAGGATGTTCTAGTAGGACATATCCATACACTATGTAGAGATGACATGAAAATCGTCCCATCTTGGACGCAACACCTAGATCTTGAATGTTGACCTTATTTTGATGATGACATCATCTTCTAGGATTTGATCGAGCTAGGGTTTGGTGGACACCTAAGGTACTGATTATGGTTGGCATTAATTTGGGTGAGGAGAGACATCATTTTTTCCCACCTCACTCTGGATTAGTGCCATTTGGCCTTTGGAGGCCTCCTCCTTACCTAGGGGGGCTTGAAGTCTCACAAGTGTGGCCTATTATGATTTATTTTTGCAATTTTTCATTTTGTAAAGCATAAATGAAGGGTCAGCCCCACTTGAATAAATATTATGTTATGTTATGATATATTGG
The DNA here is from genome assembly GCA_010110895.2 of Picea sitchensis. Taxonomy (NCBI): domain Eukaryota; kingdom Viridiplantae; phylum Streptophyta; class Pinopsida; order Pinales; family Pinaceae; genus Picea; species Picea sitchensis. The sequence continues at coordinate 29,596 of SNQJ01S0016500.1, forward strand.
GACTTGGCTTCGCAAGAAGCAAAGCTGATCACTGTGTCTATTTCAAATAATTAGGTGATCATATTATTTATTTGGTCTTGTATGCATGGATGACATGTTGTTGATGGGAAACAACAAGGATATTATCTAAGATGTGAAAACTTAGTTGTCCTCTAAATTTGACATGAAAGATCTTGGTGCTGCAAATTTTATTTTGGGCATGAAAATTAAAATAAATCAAGCAAACAAGAAACTTTGGTTGAACTAATGAAAACATGTGGAGTCAATATTGCAGAGGTTTAATATGTAGGAACGTAAACCTGCCAAGGTCCCTATTCATGTAGTTGTAAATTTATCCTCAGATTAGTGTTTGAAGACACGGGAAGAGGAAGAGAACATGTCCCTTGTTCCATATGCTAATTTGGTTGGCAGTCTTATGTATGCAATGGTTTGTACTAGACTGAACATTGCACATGTAGTGGGCATTTTGAGCAAGTGTATGTCAAAACCATGGAAGGAGCATTGGTAAGAAACAAATAGGGTTTTTAGGTATTTGGTGGCACTACTATTTATGGATTGTGTTACCAAGGAAGACTAGGATTGGATAGAGTGTTGGACATACATGGATTTGTTGATGAATATTGGGATCGAGATACGGATCATAAAAGATCTACAAGTGGGTATGTGTTTAACATATTTTGAGGAGAAATTAGTTGGATGAGAGAAAGACAATCTATAGTATCACTATCAACTACAAAATCTAAATACATGGAAACCACTCATGCAACCAAGGAAGCAATATGGTTACAAAGATTGTGTTCATGTATTAGGTTGGTATAGCAAGTTGTAAGGATAGATTATGGCAGTCAGAGTGCAATATTCTTGGAAAGGAATCCCTCTTATCATTCTAAGACAAAGCATATTGATGCTCGATGTGATTTTGTCAGAGACATGGTTGAAGAGAAGAAGGTATTGCTCATGAAGGTGGACACTTTGGAGAATGTTGTAAATTTATTAACAAAGTCAGTGAGAACTGAGAATTTCTCTTGGTGTAGAGAATCAATGGGCATTTTCTTCCCTAGATTGTTGATCATGAAATCATGTGACCCTTGTATGAAAAGAAAACAAAAAGTGGCAGAATTTTGAGTATGTGTTATATTCTTTGCATGATTTTGGGTCCCCTTATTAGGGGTTTTAGGGGCGCTGCAATGTTCCTGACTTGGCTAGTCTAGGAAACTCTGCTAATGTGTGTGTAGGATCAATGGTTTACAGCATATAAATGATCATACAAATAATAAATGCGACAAAGGACTGCAAACTTTGTATTATGATATCTCTGTGGATTACAAAATGGTCGAACACGGCTGAATAACTGACAATACTCGACTAGATCAACATATAAAGGATCTTAGCTGGAATATAAATAAGCATTGTGACTGAATAAAATAACAACACTCAGCTAGATCAAAAGACAAAAGGATCTTAGTCAGAATACAAATAAGCAACTAAAAGATAATACCCAGAATATGGGAGCACTGCGGAATCAATGAAGAATGATGGAAGACCTGGATGATCTTCCTAGTGACTAGGGTGTGTCTTTCAACACTGAAATCAGCCAACTGGTGTCTTCCTCCTGGAATACACTGAACTATCTCTCCTGAGATGCGCCTCTTCTCCTCAATGACAAGTCATAATCTGCATAATCATGAATTAGGTCGTTGACCCTTCCTTTATAGCTTTCCAAAACCCT
>SNQJ01S0016500.1:34528-49483 GCA_010110895.2 Picea sitchensis
CTCAAAGACCTGCTGATGTCATCCCAATAAATTCTTGATCTCTGTGTGGTATTGTTGTCAACCTTATGAATCCTTCTGAGTAGTGATCAAGCATTCTGCGGCATATGATACCTCCCCATGTCTAAATATCCTCTCCATCCTCTTGGTTGAAACTCTCCTGGGTGCTCCTGTCGACATGCCTCTTAGAACAACCTTCTTCCCATCCTGATCTTTGAATCCCGTTTCCAAGGTTTGGTAATTGGTAGTGATTTTTCCCAAGGTAATCATCCACTAAACTCCTAACACCACATCTGTGTCCAATAGGTCAACCACATAAAATGTGTCTCTCACTGTGTAGTTTCCTAACTTCATCTCTAAGTTTGGAACTCTGTCTAGACACTCCACTATGTGGCCATCTCCTACTGCAACATCATACCCCTCAAACTCCTATGTCTTAAGTGCCCGTCTCGATACTAGTGAAGTGTCGAGGAAGGTGTGGGTGGCCCCACCATCTATCAGGGTGATTTCCCATTGGCCCTGAATAATCTCTCTGATACAGAGGGTATCATACCTGGGAACACAAGAAAGGGTCGCTATGACACCTCCCTTTGCCGGTTTCCTCCTGTTAGCTTGTTCTGGCGGTTGTGGGACTACTGGAGGATGGGCTCCTACCGGTGTCGGTGGTCTGTAGGGAGACTACTCCTCTGCTGGTGTTGACTCCTCCTCTGAACTAGTGGATCCATTATCCTGCTCCTCCTCCTCACTGTCCACGTTGTCTGCTACTACCTCAATATAATGAATCTCTCCCTTTCCCATGCACCTGTGGCCTAGGACCCAAGGATCTATGCAGTTGAAGCAAAGATTCTTCCTCATAAGCTCTCACCTAGTCTCATCATCCAACTTCTCCTTGCCATTCCATTATTTTTGGAATAGCTTCCTGTCTCGATCCCTCTAGGGCACAAATGGTTTGGAGAAGTTTTAGTCTTTGGCACTGAGTCTGCTAGATCTCGAGTGCGAAGGATGGAATCCTGCAAAGTGGGAGGCCTGTATGCCTTCACCCATCCTCTCAAAGGCTCTGTGAGTCCTTCTGTGAATAGCATGATCAGCCTGGGCTCTGATATATCTGGCACTGCCATGGCTACCCATTGAAACTCTGTGATGAACGCCTCTACTATGTTAGTTTGTCTCAACTAGGCTAGATCCCTGAAGTGTATCTTAGGATCCTTCCTGTCAAACCTATCCATGAGCCTATTTGTAAACTCCCTATAGGAGGTGATGCAATTGTGACCCAATGTCACCAGTCCATGATACCACCACTTGTGTGCCTCACCCTCCAAGTGTAAGTTCATGAAACTGATGGCCTCTGTCTCAGTCATCTGGTTGAGCTTGTAATACGTGTCTAGCTTCTGTACCCAAGCTTTGGCGATGTATTTGGATGATCCGTCGAAAGAAGGGATGGTGAGTTTCCCAACTTTTCGGATGAAATCGAGGTTATGCCCCTGCTACTGTTGTGGTCCTCCCCTCTGTGGCTCTCTGGGGTGGTTCCTGTGTCTGAGTCCACAGTACTTGACTAAGGTCATGTCCTGATGGAAGTCATGACCCAATGTTGCATAATCCCTCCTATACTCTGCAATGTCATCGGCATGAGTGGGTGGCCTCTGTGTTATTGGTGGTGGTGATTCTACCGGGGGTGCCCTCTGGAAACTGGGAAACAAGGGTCTGGGAATCCTACTCGCAGAGGTGTATGTGCGAGAGGGTGACTAGGGTCTGCCTACTCCCGAGTTCCCCTGTGCTACATGTGGGACTTGTGTATCTACGATCCCACTCTAGCCAATCTATCAACCACCTACGCCAAGGACTGAGACATGGTCCGTTGACTAGCTAACATACCATTGATAACCTGCATGAAAGATGCCTCTGGATCTATGGGGGCCTTGCCACTGCCCTCTAGTCACTCATATATGTCTCCTAGCATCCTCTCTACCTCGCACTCAGCCTCACGCTCTGCCCTTCTCTCTGCTTCTCTGTGTGCCCCTTCCTCTTCCTCTATGCTAGGAGGAAAAGGGGGAAAATCAGGCCTATGCCTTCTTTCCTGATGCCTGTTGTAAGTGACATATTCGTCACCTACATGTTCACGGCCCTCTGGGTCTTCTGCTGCACTCATTGTCTTTAGTCACAGGCTAGCAGGACTAAAGCTCTGATACCACTATAATGTTCCTGACTTGGCTAGTCTAGGAAACGCCACTAATGTGTCTGTAGGATCAAAGGTTTATAGCATATAAATGATCATACAAATAATAAATGTGACAAAGGACTGCAAAGTTTGTATTATGATATCTCTGTGGATTACAAAATGGCCGAATGTGGTTGAATAACTGACAATACTCGACTAGATCAACATACAAAGGATCTTAGCCGGAATATAAATAAGCATTGTGGCTGAATAAAATAACAACACTCGGCTAGATCAAAAGACAAAAGGATCTTATCTGGAATACAAATAAGCAACTAAAATATAATACTCGAAATATGGGAGCACTGCGGAATCAATGAAGAATGATGGAAGACCTGGATGATCTTCCCGGTGACTAGGGTGTGTCTTTCAACACCGAAATCAACCAATTGGTGTCTTCCTCTTGGAATACATTGAACTATCTCTCCTGAGATGCACCTCTTCTCCTCAATGACAAGTCATAATCTGCATAATCATGAATTAGGTCATTGACCCTTCCTTTATAGATTTCCAAAACCCTAAATCATGATGAAACCCTAATTTGTTGTTGATTTCCAAAACCCTAAATCATGTTGAAACCCTAATTTGTTGTTGACTTCCAAAACCCTAAATCACTATTGAAACCCTAATTCACTGTTGACTTCTATTTTTAGCTTATAATGACTTAAAAGCGCTTTTAACCCTTTTTAGCTCAATGTCACTTTCTGAATATAACACCTATGATTGGAGTGACCTCTAGTAACCTTGTTTACCCCTCTTTGGCCCTGGCTATAGTCTAACGGGGCGGTTTAGACCATTAAGCCTCCTCTTCTGGAGCTCCTATTTGGAAAGGGACATCACACGGAGCCCTCAAAATGTTTTTGGGAGGGCTTATTCTCCAAATTTTTGGGCGGTCTTTCACCTTTTGCGGGGGCAATTTTTCTCCTTTTTTGGTTTAGTGACACATGGCATTTCAGCCCATGGTTTTCTAATTTTGGTTAAGGAATTAAGGTTGTAATCTAATTTGGGTCAATGGATTAGGGTTTTTTCTGGATGTTGGGATCTTATATAATGTATTGTAAACAATGAAGTTGGATTATGAATAGAATTAGAGGTGTGGCTCTTAAATAGGTTACTGGTTTTGTTGGTTGGGTTTCTATGGTAAATATTTGTGTATATGTTTGATTGCAATTGTTTTCTTTTCTATGTTGAGAATCTATATGTGCATTGAATTAATGTAAAAGATTTAAAACTTACAATATTTACATACAAATATTGTGACGATACAAATATAAATATCTTAACAATAATCAAAATTACATTTTTACATAACCATGTCTCCATAAGTTGTGAGTTGTGGGTTCTAAGGAGTTGAGTGAGACTACATCTAGCCTAAATTCATTTTAAATTATCAAAGTATATACACCTCATAGGAATTAATCTCTATCAGTGCTTGATAAATATGGGGTTAATATGTATCTACGTCAGTTATATGTAAGCCCATTATCCTCTACATAAGCCAATAGAATCTTGTCATAGCTATCTCTGAAAATATCTCCAACAAATTATCCAAGATTGTTCTTAGAGGCACCATCATATTTAATTTCATCCAAGATGTTTTCAATGGTTTACATTTTAATGAATCTCTCTTAGCGTTATGAACAAAAACAACTTTAGCAGGGATTCATGGGAGTGTTTCATTGCAATTTTTCATTTTGTCCTTTTATGAATTTCCAAACTTTTCATCTATTGGGGTCTGTTTCCACAGGGGATTCCCATAGATGTTGTAATAGGATTTATAATAAAAGGAAAGGTTATGCTCATCCTTGAAACTGATTTGATTTCTTTCCAACCTTATATCTAGCTAACAATAGCTAGACCGCGATTTTTTTATCCAGATTGGACTAAGAATGAAATGAAAGTCAATTCATTTACATTAAAAGAAAGCACAAATAGAATATAGATAAACTATAGTAGAAGTAACACATACATAAGAGACTAGACATAATGTTTCAAATGGAGAAAACCCTCATAGGTTACAACAATTTTAGAATATTATCCCAGAAACAATAATGGCTAGAAAGGTAGTTGTTATAAGTAAAATCCATCCGTTGAGACAGATTCCACCTATATGACGGTTGATCAAGTTACAACCTCTTTGGTATCTTGGAACAAAGAAGAGGCTACCCACACCCCAGATTGTTCTCATGTCTAAGATGGTGAAAGGAGAAGAAGAAAAGGTGAGGTACTTGTGCGCAATCCCTCTTAGGACCACCCAACTTGGGTATTGTCTTCCCTTAGATTTTTGGAGGGATGAAAGGGCCTAGGGAAGTTATTTGTGAGCAATGGGTGAGAAAAAATATTGTTAATTTTCGGACCAACAAACTAATAAAAGTGAACAACAAGTTGTTCACTCCCTTACAACATGGGAAAAATGATCTAAAATGGTTCTTGGTGTAAATCAGGGTAAAACAATTATTCGGTGAATAGATTATGCAAAAATACTATAATTTGAGAGTCATTTCGACTTTAGAAACCTACATCCATTCCATTTAATATGGTTGAAAATTACAAACAACTAGTTGTTCGCATATCAAAGGGATTGAAAATAAGCCTATAATTGCCTGGAAAGTGATCTAGGTATTTTAAAGAAGGGTTGAACATAAAATTTGGGGTATGAATGTTCAATTCTATACCTTTAGTATTCCACTACATGTATGGAAAAATATGTAATCTACCAAAATATAAAAGTTTACTAGGATGTTGGGTGGGTTGATGAAAGGTTTGAAACTTTAACCATATATTGTTTTTAGATTTTAATCTGGGTAACCAACAAGAAAGGTTGCCATTTTGTTATGAAGGTTGTCCTAATCAAGATCATAAATTTATATCACAATTGTTTCACCTAATATAAAATGAGTAAGCTAGCGTACACCACTTGGTTAGAACAATGTGTGCCCCATGCAGTTCAGAGGAACGGTTATCCCCTTCTCATCACTAGTGCTTTTGGGCTCTTAAATCCACATAGATGGAAGAAGGATACCTACATAAAGGAAAAGGATTAAGACCCACTCAAGAGACCTACATAAAGGAAAAGGATTAAGACCCACTCAAGAGATTTTAGTTGAGCTTATCAAACTAGAGTAATATTAGAGGAAGAGAAAATTTTCGATGGGCCCCTGATGAGAATTCTTTGGCTTTGACTATTAGAGTTCTATAAATTTACACTGAAAAAATGAAAAGACCAAACCATCCACATGACAAGATCATGTCTTTCTTTCACAATCATTTCTCTTGGTCAAAAAAATTAAATAATTGAAATATATCTAGTATGTATGTATGCATGTATAGGTTTGTTTCATGGTGCAGACCCCTGGTTTTTAATTTTTTTATCTTTTGAGTTTTATGTTTTTTCTTTTGATTTTTGTGTGTAGGCCCCTTTAGGGGAAGCAACTTGAAAATGAGAAATAAGAAAAATTATACATAACAAAATAGTGTTAATTCACCCTCCCTATTTAACTTGATGTTAACAGTAGTAGGTATGATCATAGGGAGATCCAACCATCAGCTAATCGCCAGGTTATGCGTGTTTATCCTTAGACTCAGGTGTCATGACACTTATGAAATTAAATAAATAATATAATTAAATTAATTACACTACTCAACCTAGAGGAATGGGGTTGAAGCTCTTTGTGGTTTGCATAGCTACTATGTGCAAATGAAACTTCAACTAGTTCCTTGGTTAGTGGGATGGAAATTTAAAATAAAAGAATGCTAAATAATTACAGTGAAATACATATACATATAACTAGACAGCAAATGCTTCTACATTCCACCTTAAAAGACTCCAACTTTATTCTCCTCGCTAAATGAGTTAGCTACCTCATCCTATGTAAGGATGACAAAAATTCCACCAAACAAGCTTATATGCTCTTTCACCGGTCCTTTGAATAATATATATTCAAGACTTTTCATTCCATATTTAGAAATGCCCCTTTTCAACCTTCCCAATGAGTCTCAACTTCCTCAAATACAAAATAATTTCACCCATAGAAAACCTTCTAGTATACTTCCTCGACTAAATACCTAATGATTTTCTTGAAAATTATGACCTTCACATGAAATGTAAGAAAAATATTGTGTCAATTGCTCAATTGTACTTTGATTATATTCCCTAAAGTCATCATCTAATAACACTAATTGCATATATTTCATTACAAAAAATAGAATTTGTGACAATATTCGAGGTTTACACCCCATGACATGGTAGGTCCCATTTTGCACCCATTGTTCCTGACCAAAATGAGCCAAAGGATTGTGTGCAAAGAATTGGACCTTCCACCTTAAGAGATCCCAACATGCTCCTCCTCACTAAATGAATAAACTAGCCTTTTCATCACTAAGGATGGACAAAATTGCACCAAACAAGATTATACCTTCTTTCATCACTTGCTTGAATTGTATTTATTAAAGACATTTTGTACCATATTTAGATCTACTCTTTTTTCAACCTTAAGTTCCCAATAGGTCTCAACTCCTCAAATACAAAAGAATTTCACCCCTAGGAAATCTTCTAGTATACGTCCTTAACTAATACCAAATCATTTTCTTGTAGATTATGACCTTCTCATGAAATGTAAGAAAAATATTATATTGATTTCTCAATTGTACTTTGATTATCTTCCCCAAATTCATTATCTAATAACACTAATTGCATGTATTCCATTACAAAAATAGAATTTGTAACCACCTATTCAACCCTTTTTAACGAGTGATTTGTACCCTCCTAAACACATGATCCAAACAAGGAACATCGATACAACACAACCCATGTTTGTTTACTATTAGCTCACAAATTGAAATAAAATAGATCACATACACTCAATATGCATTAACAAGAACAATGTTTCTAATATTTTTTACCTTTGTTGTATTTGATGGTCTCCAAATTTATAGAATCATTGGCCACCATGGCACTCAAAAATACTTTTCACACCATTTGAGAATTTTAATGTAAATGTGGATGAACTTGCACATATAAGATCTAGCTACCAAAGGACATACACAGTTTGCAGAAAAATGAGAAAAGACAGAAATGAGAGAGTGAGAATCAGAGAATTGTATTAACTAAATGAATGAATGATAATTTACACCTAGTATACTTTGTATAACTCAACTAATGCGCATTATAAGAGAATTCAATGCACCATAGTGGTGATCTAGAGTGATCTAGACACACACCGATAGTTACGGGAGTTAACTGCCACCTAGTCTAAGTCAAATAGCCTCTCATTCCACAGTTAACTAACTGAAAGCATCAGTAATGCACCACTCTAGTGATAATCCCAAGGACAATGCGCATTAGCAGTGATGATCTCAATGTTGCATGGTGATGGAACCAATGTGTCATCAATACTCCACTCAACTAATCTAATTGAAGTGTGAACTGAAGAGAATATTCCCCTAGAATGTAGGAAAAAGAATATTGTCCCTAAAATGTAGGAGACTGGATAATGACTAATAAACATAGGGGAAACCTTAGGAAAAATAAATCCTAGGTGTGTGTGAAGTATCTCCAACACCCCCCCTAAAAATCACTATGGTGAAAATAAAAGAATGGGTCCCAACAACGAGGCCATGTCAAGTACCCGAAAACAAAAGACACATTGAAATAAACAAGGAAAGAGGGAAAACCTCATGGGAAAACCCCCCTCAAGGTACAATGTATCAAAAAAGAATTGACAGTTTCTAGGAAACTGTGTCCTTCACTCCAAGACGACTGTGTAGAGAATGGAACTACAGGTCAATGATCCCCTCATGGACTAAGTCCCGGATGTAGTGCATGTGGATCTCTATGTGCTTCATCCACTGCCTTTTAACTAGATCTCTGCAGAACTTCAGAATGATCTGGTTGTCACACTAGATGACGATCGACCGATGAAACTGAATGCCCAACTCAGTGAGAAAATATTGTAGCCACATATCCTAAATGGTTATGTTAACTACCCCTCTATACTCCACCTCGGTTAAAGATAGAGCAATAGCAGGCTGCTTCTTTCTCAACCAACAGATGGGCCTGGAACCCAGACTTAGTGAGTAACCATATGTGGACTTACGATCAATGTTGTCGCCAACCCAGTCAGAATCAGTGAACCCGATGAAATACAATGCACAGTCTGTTGCATAGTGAATCCCAAAGGTGATGGTGCCCTGTATGTATAGAAGGATACGCTTTGCATCCTTCCAATGTAGCTCATGCGGCTCTTGCATGAACCGAGAGACTGCTCTGATTGCATAGGAAAGGTATGGTCTAGAGTGTGTGAGATACATCAAGCTACCCACTAGCTGTTTGTACATTTTTCTTTCCACTAGTGGAGTGTCCTTTCCATCCTCAAGTCTTACTTCTTATAGGAAAGGATTCGGGGTAGACTTGCAATCTGTCATGTGCAATCTCTCGAGGAGATCTCATGCATACTTGGCCTGAGACAGTTTGATGCCTAATGCATCCTGACTGATCTTGAGACCAAGGAATAAATGTAGTGGACCCATGTCCATCATCAAGAACATGTCATGAAGAATCCTCTTGACTGTAGCAATTGCTAAAGTCGAGCAACCGGTGATCAAGAAATCATCAACATACTGAACTAGGAGTAGAAGTGAATCAACCATCCTAAACATGTAAATGTTTGGGTCTAACTTACAACGTACAAAGTTCTATTACAACGGGTAGGAGTCCATCTTGGCATACCATGCCCTCAAAGCCTGCTTGAGGCCATAAAGGGACTTCTTCAGTCGACAGACCAAAGATGAATCATGCATGAAGCCCTGGGGCTACTCCATATAGATCTCCTCAGAGAGATCTCCATGAAGAAATTCATTCTTCATTTCCATCTTATGGACTTCCCATCCCTTGGCTGTCGCAATGGCAAGTTCCAAGCATATGGAATCCATCCTTGCTAATGGAGTGAAGGTCTCATCATAGTCAATTTCATGCACCTGCTGAAATCCTTTGGCGACTAGCCTGGCTTTGTATTTGCTAACTTGTCCATCTTCTGCGCTCTTGGTCTTGTAGACCCATATTCCCCTGACAAGTTTCCTTTCTGAAGGAAGGGGAACCGGATCCCAAGTCTGGTTCTCAAGCAAGGAGTTGTACTCCTCCTGCATGGAGGATTCCCAAAAGGGATTCCCAGCAGCCTCACCATAGGACTGTGGATTTGAATACTTAACCAAGAAAATATTCCTGGNGGCAAGTTCCAAGCATATGGAATCCATCCTTGCTAATGGAGTGAAGGTCTCATCATAGTCAATTTCATGCACCTGCTGAAATCCTTTGGCGACTAGCCTGGCTTTGTATTTGCTAACTTGTCCATCTTCTGCGCTCTTGGTCTTGTAGACCCATATTCCCCTGACAAGTTTCCTTCCTGAAGGAAGGGGAACCGGATCCCAAGTCTGGTTCTCAAGCAAGGAGTTGTACTCCTCCTGCATGGAGGATTCCCAAAAGGGATTCCCAGCAGCCTCACCATAGGACTGTGGATTTGAATACTTAACCAAGAAAATATTCTTGGGTAGCATCAATTCAATGGCTATGAGTGCAAGAGGAGGCTCCTCAAAATCATATCGAATCCTCCTGATATCAACCAGATCCCCAACAAGATCTCTTGCATCCTAAAGAATAGTCTTTTCCCACTTGGGCCTCGGCTTTGGCTCTGCATCTGCATGCACCAACTCTGCATCTAACTATACTAACTCAGTATCTGAATCATTTGAATCAAAAATCTCATCTGAAGAAGAGTCAGCATGTGCATGCTCATCATCTCTGATAGGTGAAAGAACAAAAGTGTCTGCATGCGGTTGTTGAGGTGCATGCGAAAAACTTTCTTCGAATTGGATAGTGCACTCAATGATGAGTCGGTCCATAGAGGGGTTAATGAGTTTGTATCCCTTCACACCATTTGGGTATCCAAAAAATATACACTATATACTTTGTGGATCAAGTGCTTTCCTCTTCTAAGAGGGAATCATGGCCCATGCACTTGAACCAAATATACGAAAGTGGTTCACTTCCGGTTTGAGGTCGTTCCAAGCCTCGAAGGGGGTATTATCCTTGAAAAATCTATGGGGAGATATTTTTTGAATGTAGTTTTCACAATTAAGTGCTTCAACCCATAATCTCTGTGGAAGTGACTTTGCATGTAGCATGCAAGGCTCCATCTCTTTCAGGGATCTATTTTTCCACTCAACAACTCTGTTTTGTTGTAGAGTATAGGGACCTATGTGTTGCAACTGAATCCTGACCTCAAGACAAATATTATGTACCTCATGGTTGACATAATACCCTCCATTATTTGTTCATATGACTTTGATGTTCCTTCTTGACTGTGTCTCAACAAGGGCTTTGAAATATTTGAGATGTTGAAAGACCTAAGATTTTTCCCTGAGAAATAAAATCCAAGTGTAGCGTGAGAAATCATCAACCAAAATGAGAACGTACCTTTATTTGTTGATTGATGGATGCGGAAAAGGGCCCATGAGATCAATGTGGATCAGATCCAAAGGAGAGGAGGCCTTCTGAGTCTTTCCTTTGTCAGATTTCTCTTGAGGGTGTTTTCCAAGGACACATCCCTCACAAATTCCTTTGGAGAAGTGGATGTCAGGTAGACCTTCAACCATTCCATGCTTGCTAATTTTTTGCATGTATCTGAAATTTAAATTCACAAACCTTTTTGGTCATATCCTACTTCTTTCATTAGCATGCATAAGTAGTAATGCAGAATTTGGTTCAATAAATTCAAAAATGTGTCGATTCTGGGTTGGTGATTTACCTCACCAGTAGCAACTTTGGAATTTATTTGCATGTCATAGATATAAACTGCATCATGTGTGAATATTACTCTCTTTTTGGTGTTGTATTTTATCATCTGATACTCGGAGAGAAGATTGACAAAGAGTTTGGGAACATGTAACACATTCTCCAAGCTCCTGTTTGTGAGTTCTACTCTCCCTTTACCGGTGACTTTGACTAGAGAGTCGTCCCCCCGTCAGAATAGGAGGACCTTTGAATGGGTCCAATGAATAGTAGACTTCATTTGTGGATTCCATGTTGTAAGATGCACCTGAATATACAATCCGAGCATCAGGAGAGAAGTTAATGGCAATCAAAGCATGGCTAGAATTACCTTTCTTGGGTTTTTGATCTTCTGGATTTTTCTTCTTGGAACCCTCAGGGATGCAATATCCAAGGTTGTTTTGTTGAAGTATTTGTGCCATTTGATCTATCTGCTTCTACATGCATCCAGATTCTAGATGGAATCCTCATTGGTAGTAAGTGCATTTCTCCACTTTTGTTCCATTTCCTCCTTTGGATCCGGAGGAATCATTAAAGGTTTTTTAGTACCCTTCCTTCTTTGGATTTTCATGTGCCTTCCCTTTCTCTTTTTTTTTAGATTTCTTCTTTTGGTGACTACTACCATCTTGCACATCAAGTACATGTGCCTTTGAGCCTTTTATTTTTCCCATGTTGATGAGCTTGTTTTGCTCTTGCATCAGAGACTCGATAAAGACCTCAAGAGAGGGCATGGTCCAGGTGGTTCTAGAAGAAACCCTAACTGAATGAAATGTGGATACAAACACTGAGTATTCTGGACCAATTTTGGAAAGAATGATAACAACCATTTGTTTCTCCTCAGATTTATCAACCCTACAAGCCTTAAGTTTCAACAACAAATCCTTATATTTGGTAAAAAAATATTGGATGTTGTCGAAGGTTTTTGGATCCAAAGTGAGAAATTCCACATCGAGCATATGTCCCCTCATCTGTTCCTATTTTCCCAAAATTCCTTCCATGGTGTTCCAAACTTCATTGGGGGTTTTACAAGAGGATATGTGAAAGAGGAGCTCAGGAGAAATAAGACTGCAAATAGTTCCATGCACTTCATCCATCTGATTCAGATACTTGGATTTCTCTATGGATGATGTGGGTTCAGTCTCTATGCCCATGGTTAACCTGTATAATCCTCTGCTTCAAAGATGCAATTCCGTCTTATGCCTCCATGCAAAGAAATTGTACGGTGTAAGAATCAATTCTTTTGGAAATTCCATTTTCCTGTTGTTTTCAATCTTTGGTACCTACAAAAAGAGTTTGGTGTGTATTTTTCATAGCAATTCATCGGTTCTAATACCATGTAAATGTGGATGATCCTGCACAGATAATATCTAGCTAGCAAATGACATACACAATTTGCAGAAAAATGAGAAAAGATGGAAACAAGAGAGAGAGAGAGAGAGAGAGAGAGAGAGAGAGAGAGAGAATCAAAGAATTGTATTAACTAAATGAATGAATGATAATTTATACATGATATACTTTCTATAACTCAAATAATGCGCACTGGAATAGAATCCAATGTTCCATAGTGGTGGTCTAGAGTGATTTGGACACACACCGACAGTTACGGGAGTTAACTGCCACCTATTCTAACTCAACTAACCTCTCAGACCTCAGTTAACTGACTGAAAGTATCAATAATGTGCCACTCTAGTGACAATCCCAAGGACAATGAGAATTAGCAGTGATGATCCCAATGTTGCATGGTGATGGAACCAATGTGGCATCAAGACTCCACTCAACTGATCCAACTGAAGTGTGAACTGAAGAGAATATTCCCCTATAATGTAGGAAAAGGAATATTCTCCCTAAAATGTAGGAAACTATACAATGACTAATAAACATAGGGAAAATCTTAGGAAAAAAAAAATCCTAGGTGTGTGTGATGCATCTCCAACATTTAACACAACATACCATATGGTAAATCATGTTTCACCAACCTTCAAACTTTTCAATTTTAAGAGCTGTCGAAAAATGACATGTTTTTATGGGTGATGAAAATTTCAACTATGTTAATCCAAGAAATATCATTGTAGTTTTCCTTCCAAGTGAAAATTAGACTATCTATAATATATGGGGATACGAAAATGTGATCTTACCTTGCCTCAATAATTGAACAAACAACTTTTCATATTGGTGCATTCTCAATCATTTTTGTGAGAAACGCTTGCATGATTTCTATTAATGGCACAATATTTACATAACAATAATAAACAAATAAGATGATTGCATAAACAGTGCTAGCACTAGCATAGGAGTTAAAAAAGGATAATTAACTACCTAAACATGTGGCATAGTAGTGAAAAAAAGCATAACATCACTTGGTGGAAGATATAAAAACCATGTACCCAAAAATTTAATCATGCCATTAAGGAAAACACACAATCATAACCAAAATATTTAATGTAATAGATCATGCCACTGCAAAAATCAATGTGAAGGAAAGAGTATCATCTTCTCCTTATTAGGTGACCCTCCCCAACCCTAGATCAATAGTTAAGGATAAAAAAAATGATTTCCCAACCATCACTTTCATTTTGTTGATCCTGTTAGCACTCTGTAATTTTCCCAAGGCTGAAGGGGAAGTCACAGAGGCAACATCAAAACCACTTGGAGTCTTGGATCTAGCCCTCCAAGACTCAGAGAGGGATCTCTCTTTCTAAAATAACTTGGTATGGAATAGGACAGATGTTAGGCTAGCTATGAAAGTATGGGGTTGGGGTTTTTGAAATATTTAGATGAGGATGTGGTTGACGAGTTTCTCAGATCACCATCGGGCTATGGGGTCTGCTTATAAGACAATGATCAAATCAGATCTAGAGATAAATGTATCCACAGGGCAAGATAGTAACAATTGTTGGATCGAATCAAGTTTGAAGGGTGTCGATTTGAGGAAGAAATGGGAGAGATCCACTGAACAGAGGAGCAGTCAAGAATTCCTTTGTAAATCTTTAGATGAATAACATAAAGATTATTGAAAAACTGGACAAAGAGTATGCATGCATAAATTCTTCTCCATTGCTCTCTTTCAATAATAAGAAATGAAAATGTTGGAATAATAGAAAAAGGATAATTGAACACAGACAAGGAAAACACCACCAATGCTGCTACACAAGAATCATGTAAATCCTTTCCTCTATTACTGTTTAGTCATTCAAAAACTACAGACAAACCTCTTGGAGTAGCCAGGCCCACAGTCCAGCCAAAAAGGGTCAAAAATTTCACAGGTCGAACCCTCTGTTTGTCTTTTACATGTGTATATATACCAAAGTCCCCTCAACCTTCAAAATATTCGGGCTTTAACTCTGCTTTCTAAAAATATAAAAGTAGTTACAATCCCCTTGACACATGTCACAGATGGTCTGCCAGAAACAAAATCAAATAAATATGTAAATAACAACTAATTTGAGAAAGTTCGATAGGCCTCTCGAATTCTGGAACTGTCTGCCATGAAAGACAAACCGGTTTTCTATGGAAAAAGGGGTCCGAACAGACATGGATTTCTCTTCAATGTCAACACCTGGGAAAAAAATGAAAGAGGTTATTGTATATGGCCGTGTTCTGGACAAAAACCTCCTTCGGTTTCGCCAAATTCGCCTCCATATGGTCGTAAAAGCTCCTGTAAGATCAGGACTGTAACGGAAAATTGAGAATCTGGAAAAATGGGCCTCGAAGATGGCTTCGATTCTCCCTTCTAGTAGTTCCGTTGAAAAAACTGAGAGATTTTTTTGTTCTTCAGCCCTTTATAGAGAAAAACCTCTCTCGGTTTTTAAAAATTCGTTTTCATTTGCCCAGAATCTCCTCCGGAAGACGACATGCATAACAGGCAAAAAACGGCAAAAATTGAAAAAGGTGGTTTTGTTTTCGGGAAAGCGGTATTCTG
>SNQJ01S0016500.1:49493-68713 GCA_010110895.2 Picea sitchensis
AGTGAGAGGTAGTCAATGGGGCAACAGGGCAAGGGAGTGAGGGCGCAGCATGGATGAAGGATGCAGCAGGGTGATGGGGGATCAAGCGAAAAGAATGGAGGGAAGAAAACGAGATCTACCGAGCCAGACTTCATCATCATGAGAGAAACGCCAAATCAACAGTCGAAGAATCGAGTTGCCTATAATTATAGGACCCCAATAGATCCTCCAAAGGCTTCTCAACTTTATAGATTATTAGCGTCAACAAGGGAAACTTGTGATCATTAGACAACATGGAGACTAGCAAGAGGGTCATCAAGATAATTGTGTCGACATTCACCACTGACTCACTTTCAAATTGTTCTTTGTTGAGGTTAGTGTTACAAATATTGTTTCAGGGACTATATCATTGAGGGCTCAAAATGAAATTTATCATAAATATTAGGGAAAATAAGCATAATGTTTATACCTAAGAAACTTGGGAAAAATCAAAAACATCGACGCCCTTAAAATTTTGAAAAAAATCAACAATATTAAGATAAATCAAAGTTATTGGAAACATTAGTCAAAGTTAGACTCAAAGGATCAAATAAAGTCACAAAATTTGTTGAAGACTCCTAGTGCATCATGCAAAAGGTGCACCCAATATTCCATACGGTATCAATGATGAGAAACATCCATCTAGACCTTCTAAACTTGAAAAGTTATTTACACAAACAAATTAAGACATATTTCCACTTTGTCGACCCCAAAAAAGGTTTATCTATATGGAATTGAAACAATGTCAATAGTTTTCTTCCAAATCAAATATATATTTCTATTATGCCCCCACAACTAAGCATATTGGAACTCAACAAACCACGAGTTTTTGTTCCCAAAAAGGGAAATGTTTTTAGGAAATAGGGTTTAAGGGGAGACAACCACAAAAAGTCAAGGTCCACTACCACGCCAACTTGGCAAACAAGGAGAACAAGAAAAGGTGTTCAAGAGACCTTCCACTGCTAAAAAAAGAGGCACTTAAGGTGAGGAATACCCATGAATGTGAAGTTTCGACTAGCAACCACATTTCCCAAAATGAGTGACTAGACAAAAATGTCATCTTCAATCGAATGAACCAAATGGTCCATTTCAATTTTAAGCACCCATGTTTGTTTATATGACATCCAAAACAAGCCTTCTTACAAGCCATTAATACCAATCAACAAACTTATATTTCTAAAAGGTCTTATAAGCATAATGCTTCCAATAATTTGACCACTTATTTGGTGGCCTAGCACCCAACATAAACATGAGGGTCATATATTAATTACTTAACTTCATCCAAAACCATATCCAATAATTTGACCACTTATTTGGTGGCCTAACACTCAACTTAAACATGAGGTTCATATATTAATTGATCCAGGTGGATATCTGATGGCCGACTGACTGTGCCCCTGCCTCAGCCACAGTCTCTGTAATGACCTCCCAGTCTTAACGGATCATTCTAATTTCAACTTCGAGCCAAAGTGGCTCTTTCTTTTCCAAAAACCTGATTCACGGGTCCTTCCTTTTCCCCTATCACGGCTTCTGTGCATACTTGATCTCTTCCCGATAGAAATTTCGGGTTTCAGGGTTTCGCTATTCCCGTTGTCAAGAACCTCAGTCTTCTCGATCCCCCGATCTCCGATATGTCGATTTGCCTAAATGGATTTAACTTCAGTTAGCCCCCTAGGCTATACCTTTGGTCCACATGACCTTCCCTTATATGACCGCAATCACT
The DNA here is from genome assembly GCA_010110895.2 of Picea sitchensis. Lineage (NCBI taxonomy): Eukaryota > Viridiplantae > Streptophyta > Pinopsida > Pinales > Pinaceae > Picea > Picea sitchensis. Next base: position 51,235 of record SNQJ01S0016500.1, read on the forward strand.
TTCGGCTTTTTGCGACTCGAGCGCCCGACCTCTTGGTCTCTCAACTCCCGATGTGCCAATTCCTGAAGTGCCGAAATGATCTTGCCTTTCGGGATTTTTCTTCGAAAAACTAGATTGTTGCCACTTGTCCCCACGAGATGGATGGTCCTCGTCGTTTCGTGATTTCGGGTTTTAAACCACTGAAATGTCTATGGGTTCTTTCCCTTGGAACTCCTGAAGTTCTGATTTTCGATCCTCTGATATGACGAAAATGACGTCAGCTGGCCCACAACGGAGCTTCCCACCTTGTCGGAATTTCGAACTTCACGGTTCCGAAATGTGCATGCTTCTTGTCTTCAGGATTCGCGAAGCGCTGAACCCCGATAAGCCGGTGGACTTTTCTATCGGGATTTTTCCCAAATTCTCAGATTTCCCCCACGCGTTCTCCTATGATGGACAGTCCTTGATCGTTTCAAAATTTTGCGAAATCAAATGCCGATGTCCTCCTATCCTCTTGAACCCTGATATCCCGACATGCAAAATACCGACGGGCTCTTCATCGTCACCACGTGTCTCAACTGACGAACGGTCCTAATTCAGTCTCGCGATTTCACGACTTGCGATTCCTCGATGTCGCAGTTTCTCTGTCAACTCAAAACCCTGGTAGCTGAAATACTGACGGGCTCTTGATCTCCACCACGTGTCTCAACAGATGGACAGTCCAGATCAAAATCAGGATTTTCACTATGAAGTGACCCAATCTCCTGTCCTCGAGACTTTCGATACTCCAAATTCAAAAACCCCAATATCTCGACGTCTTTCGGGACCTTCACTCTACTTACGAGGGTTTAACCCTCGTGAAACTCCTATCAGATCCCACGACTGATGGGAATCTAAGTGAGGATCTGAAGGCTCACGATCTCCTAAGCTTGAACCTTGGAAACAGTCGTAACCGCCTTGCTTCTCTGTCAGATCGGACGGCTGGCAGGATTTCGCAAATTCTCTATGAAGAATTTTGACCGTTCGTCTCTTCCCCTTGACGACTTCACAGGTTCGAATGCTTCTGAGGTTTTCCATGACTTCGAGTCTTTCAATAAACTCCCGCATGCACTCCTTGCGTAAAACCTTCAAACACTTCAGTGTTGAACCCCTTCGACTCCACGCACTCCTTGCAGCAGCAGTCCTTCAATAGTTTCTCAGGTTTCAACCCCTTGATTCAAGCTTGGTCTGTGCACACCTTGCACAACTCCTGCGTCAAATCTGCCCTTCAGAGGAAATGAGAACAAAAGCTAACCTATCTAAGCTTTCAGAGACAAAACCTATGAACCCTTTTGTCAACGCACTCCTTGCAGACAATTCAACTGCACTCCTTACAGGAACTCTCGCTCAGACAAAGAAACAATTGAAACTCATTTCCTTACTCTCCCTCTCTCAGACTTCAAACATTTAACAAGAAATCATTCATACATAGAAAAAAAAACAATTGCATGACAGAAAGAGTAAAACCATGAACATACCATTCAGCATACACCTACAAGAAACAAATACAACACCATGAATCTGAATTAAGACTTCTTCTATTAACTCAAATCTCTGTACATGGGTGTTTTCCAAACACAATTTCTCTGTTCCAGCTCTATATGCTCTTCCCTTGGTAATGTTCTTCACTATCATACAACACTACAATGAGGGTGTCTATATCTGTTTTCCATCCACTCCTAAAACTGTCTAATCTGAGAATTCAAAGCTACCTACTAACACAAGTGCCTTCTACCTACTATGGATGAGAGCGGATCACTCAAGTTCCTTTACAATATTACAAGTGTGCTCCTTCTTAATTATCTCATTTAAGATCGGCGCATTAACTTCAAAAGTTTTTAAACAATTTATCATGTGTCCAAAATGCGTTGGCGCTTGCCCCACGCTCACTTGACGTTGGCGATGCTCCTGCATCATACTCCCTCGCTTGAAAAATTTCATGGGCTCCTGTCCATGAGCTCTCTCACAGTCTATCCATGCTTCAGAACCTCTGCTTCATTCTCCCAGCTGGCATATTCAACTAGATGTCCTTTCCACTTGACCAAGTATTCAAAGTATTGTTTTCTTCTGGTCTTCTTGCTAATTCTTCTGTCTAGTATGCTTTCCATCTATGGCTTCTCTGCAAAAGGCATCTGTTTTTTCCACTGGATCTCTAGTTGTTCATCACTTGTTCCTGTTTCCTCAGTTTTGTATGGGTACAAATCTAAGACATTGAATATTGGAAAAATTCTGATCCCATCGGGTAATTCAATCTCATAAGCATTTGCTCCAAATTTTTTCAAGACCTTACATGGTCCGATCTTCTTCATCTTCAGTTTGTTATATGTTCCTCTCGGGAATATTTCCTTTCTCAAATGTGCTAGAATCAAATCACCAACTTCAAATTGAATTTGTCTCCTGTGTTAATCTACTATGCGCTTATATTCTTGGCTCGAGTTCTATAAATGCTCCTTCACCTAGCTGTGAAGTTCTTTCATTACCTCTGTGAAATCTTCTGCACTAGCGCTCCTAGTCGCAATCTGTTCTGAATCCCTCAGTTCAGAAATTCCTCTCGGCTGCATGCCATAAACAATTTGAAATGGACTTTGTCCTGTGCTTCTGTTGATTGAATCATTATAAGGAAATTTCGCCAGTGGTACTATGTTGTCCCACTGGCTGTGGTGTTCTATCACCAAGCTCCTCAGCAAGTCTTTTAAACTCCTGTTCACGACTTCTGTCTGTCCATCCGTCTGAGGATGATAAGCTGAACTGAACGATAAATTTGTTCCCAGCTTTTTCCATACAGTTCTCCAGAAGTGTCCCACGAACTTGGTGTCTCGATCTGAAACTATGCTCCTTGGTAAGCCGTGAAGTCGAATGACTTCTTTGAAAAATAGATTCGCAATGTGAGTTGCGTCACTAGTTTTCTGACATGGTATGAAATGTGCCATTTTGGAAAATCTATCCACTACTACAAATATTGAGTCAAACCCTCTTTGTGTTCTTGGCAACCCCAATATGAAATCCATGCTGATTGCATCCCACGGCCTCTCAGGTATGGGAAATGGTTGATAAAATCCTGCATTCTGTCTCTTTCCCTTCGAATGCTGGCAAATTTTGCATCTGTCCACGAATTTCTTGACGTCTGCTCGCATTCTTGGCCAAAAATATGACTCATTCAATTTTTTGAACGTCTTGTCATGACCGAAATGTCTGGCCAATCCTCCACTATGTTTCTCCTTCAGTAAATTCTCCCTCATGGAGCATTTCATAATACAAATTTGATTACCTTTAAACAGTAACCCTTCCTGGATCATGTATTTTATCCATTGACTTCTATCCCTGATAATTTGATTCTCAGCTACTTCATACTCCTCCTTAAAATTTGGATCATCCCTATACATGTTCCTGAGATCATCAAAACCCAATGTTTTAACTCTGAACTCCTGCAATAGCAAACATTTCCTGCTCAAAGCATCAGCAACCTTGCTAGCAGTTCCAGAAATATGATTAGTTACAAAAGTAAAGTTTTGCATGTATTCAACCCATTTTACATGTCTTTGATTCAACTTTTCCTGTTGAGTCACAAACTGTAGTGCATGATTGTCACTGTATAAGACAAACTCCTTCGGGATCAAGTAATCTCTCCATTTCTTTAATGCCTGAATAATATCATAAAACTCCTTGTCATACGTGGAGTATTTCACCTTCTCTTCATTCAGCTTCTCGTTGAAGTATGTTATCGGCATGTCTTATTGACTCAAGACTGCCCCTATTGCAAATCCACTTGCATTGTATTTCACTTGAAATGTCTTTTGGAAATCAGGGAACACCAGGATTGGTTGTTCCGTGATTTTCCTCTTCAATAGATTAAAACTCTTCTCAGCCTCTTCTATCCAATGAAAATATTTGTGTCTCTTCTTCACTTTTTCCATCATCGGTGCACTGATTCCACTAAAATTCCTGATGAATTTTTGGTAGAAACTAGCCAATCCATGAAAACTTCTCACCTCAAAGGTATTCTTCGGTGATGGCCAATTCTTGATTACCTTCACCTTACCTGGATCCATCCTCAATTTATCTGCAGAAATAACAAAACCCAAATAGATGAGTTATGTCTTCATGAATGAGGACTTCTTCATGTTTATCAACAGCTTCTCCTACTGTAATCTCTTCATCACTATAGCTAAGTGTTTTAGATGCTCTGCCTCTATTTTACTGAAGATCAGTATGTCATCCAGATACACAATGACAATTTTTCCGATGAATTCCTTCAGGACTTCGTTCATCAACCTCATGAAGGTACTTGGCGCATTCATTAAACCAAACATCATAACAAGCCATTGATACAACCCTTTGTTAGTCTTGAAGGTTGTCTTCCATTCATCACCTTCTCTCATACAAATCTGGTGATATCCACTTTTCAAATCAATCTTTGAAAAAAAAAATTCTCCACTTAAGCAATTTATCAGATCATCCATCCTTGGCAATGGAAATCTGTACCTGATGGTTATCTTGTTGATTGCCCTTGAATCAGTACACATCCTCCATCCTCCGTCTTTCTTTGGACTGAGTACTGTCAGAACAACACATGGACTTAAGATTTCTCTAACCAACCCCTTGTCCAACAAATCCTAGACTTGTCTTTTGACCTCTTCATTCTCCTGCGGCGTTAATCTGTATGCTGCTTTGTTTGGAAAACTAGCTCTAGGTATGAGATCAATATGATGACTCACACTTCTGATTGGTGGCAACGAATGAGGTAGTTCATCCACTACTATGTCAGTGAACTCTTCCAGCAGTTCCTGAACCTGTTCTGGTAAATCATCTACCCTTGTGTTGGTTAAAACAATCTTTGGCTTCCTGACCACAATGAATTGTGATTCCTCCTTGTTCTTAACCTCTGTAAGAAGTTACTTTCCGCTCATGAGAAGTACAGTGTTGCTTACTTCAGGTTTCACCTATTTATCTTTAATTGGAAGCAACATGTGAGTTCTCCCATTCTTCTCTAGGGTGTATGTGTTCATCCTCCCATCATGAGTCACATTTCTATCATATTGCCACGGTCTACCCAGCAATAGATGACAAACATCCATGGGAATAACATCACAAGGTATCTTATCATTATATCCTCCTATCTTAAATTCAACTAAACATTGTTTAGTGACATTTACCTGATGTCCTTTTTGTATCCATGAAACTCTATATGGACTTGGATGTTCAATCGTCTCTAGCTCCAGCTTTTCTACCATCTCTATAGAAACAAGATTATCCGTGCTACCACTATCCACAATGATCTTGCATACCCTGTCCTTGGTTTTGCAAGCAGTCCGAAAAAGACTGTTTCTTTGGACCGAACTCCCCACCTCCTTCTCTGGTGTTAAGAGAAATTTCCGCATCATCAGCGATCTTCCGCCTTCAACATCTTCTACCTCAACATTTCGCCTCTGTGCTTCAGAAATGTGAGCTTCACCACCTTCTTTCTTCTTATCTGGACATTCATAAGATTTGTGTCCATTCTTTCCACATGTGAAGCACTTTATTACTTTACCTCTTCCTCTTCCTCTACCTCTAGTACGAGGAAAAATGTTTCCATCTGCATACTCACCTCTCTTTTCGGTATGTTGCCCTCTCTGCGAACTTCCACCTCTCTCAGTCTGAGTCTGAGGTTTTTTTCCGTCTTCTTTGTGTTTCTGATTTCTATCCTGGGCAACTGATTTGCCTCTGGCTTGACTTCTACCTCGGCCTCTCTGACCTTGTTTTCAGCTCAGCTTCTCTTCAGCTTTTAAATCCATCTGATAAGCATCTTCCACCGTTCGGATGGGCATCATGCTCATCTCATCTTGAATGTCATATCTCAGGCCATTCATGTACCTGGCAACCTTTTCATCATCGCTTTCCCGATGACCTGCCCTGATGTTCAGCCTGTAGAATTCTTCAGTATATTCCTTCACTGTCATCAGTTTCTGTCTCAAATTTTGCATTCTTCGAAACAAAGTAATCTGGTAATCCCTGGGAATGAATTTTTCTTTCATCTTTGCGATCATCCTATCCCAACTCTTGATTTTCTGCTTGCCTTTGCAGCGTCTGTCAGCTTGTAGTTCATCCCACCACAATGTTGCATGTCCTTTCAATATCGTGACAACATGTCTGACCTTCTTGTCTTCCTCGACATCTTCATAGTCAAAATAAGTGTCCAGAGCTCTAATCCAGTCTAGAAGCTCTTCAGCATCTAGGTTTCCCTCATAAACTGGGATGTCCATTTTTTCCCTGGCACCCATCCTTGCGACAGCTCTAATCAAGTGTTCATTTGCGGCATATTCCGCTGAAATTTCTTCTTCTTCATGTTCAACTTCATTTTCACTTTCGGAATCACTAATATCCCCAGCACCGACTGTGTGTCTCTGTGCTATCTCCATGTCCTCAAGTCTGGCACGTAAATCACGCATTTCTCTTGCCATGGCCGAGTTAGGCAACTACCTACCTCTTCTTCTTGGTATTTCCTTCTCCTCTGGCAGATCGGGTGTTTTCCTGTCCCTTCTTCTTGGCGGCATGGTGAATCTTCATTTTCCTTGCTACAGAAAGCAAAGAACCTTTCTGTGCTCTGATACCAAATGATGGTGGACTGACTGTGCCCTTGCCTCGGCCACAGTCTCTGTGCTGACCTCCCGGTCTTAACGGATAGTTCTAATTTCACCTTCGAGCCGAAGTGGATCTTTCGATTCCTCACTAGAATCTCTGTTAAAAACCTGATTCACAGGTCCTTCCTTTTCCCCTGTCACGGCTTCTGCGCATACTTGATCTCTTCCCGATAGAAATTTTGGGTTTCGGGGTTTCTCTATTCCCATTGTCGAGAACCTCAGTCTTCTCGATCCCCCAATCTTCGATATGCCGATTTTCCTAAATCGATTTAACTTCACTTAGCCCCCTGGGCTACACCTTTGGTCCACATGACCTTCCCTTATATGACCGCAATCCCTTTCAAGTTTTTGTGACTCAAGCGCCTGACCTCTTGGTCTCTCAACTCCTGATATGTCGATTCCCGAAGTGACGAAATGACCTTGCCTTTCGGGATTTTTCTTTGAAAACCTATATTGTTGCCACTTGTCCCCTCGAGATGGACGATCCTCGTCGTTTCGTGATTTCAGGTTTTAAACCACCAAAATGTCTATGGGTTCTTTCCCTTGGAACTCCTGAAGTTCCGATTTTTGATCCTCTGATATGACGAAAATGACGTCAGCTGGCCCACAACTGAGCTTCCCACCTTGTCGGAATTTCAGACTTCGTGGTTTCGAAATGTGCGTGCTTCTTATCTTCAGAATTCGCGAAACGTCGAACCCTGATAAGCCGGTGGACTTTTCTATCAAGACTTTTCCTGAATTCTCGGATTCCCCCCACGTGTTCTCCTATGATGGACTGTCCTTGATCATTTCATGATTTCGTGAAATCAAATGCCGATGTCCTCCTGTCCTCTTGAACCCCGATATCCCGACATGCAAAATGTCGACGGGCTCTTGATCGTCACCACGTGTCTCAACTGACAGACGGTCCTGATTCAGTCTCGGGATTTCGTGACTTGCAATTCCCCGATGTCACAGTTTCTCTGTCAACTCAAAACCCCGGTAGCCTAAATATCGACGGGTTCTTGATCTACGCCACGTGTCTCAACAGATGGATGGTCCAGATCAAAATCAGGATTTTCACTATGAAGTGACTCGATCTCCTGTCCTCGAGACTTTCGATACTCCGAATTCAGAAACCCCAATATCCCGACATCTTTCAGGACCTTCACTCTACTTGCGAGGGTTTAACCCTCGTGCAACTCCTGTCAGATCCCACGACTGACGGGTATCTAAGTGAGGATCCGACGACTCACGATCTCCTAAGCATGAACCTTGGAAACAGTCGTAACCTCCTTGCTTCTCTATCAGATCGGATGGCTGGCGGGATTTCACAAATTCTCTATGAAGAATTTTGACCGTTCGTCTCTTCCCCTCGACGACTTCGTAGGTTCGAATCCTTCTGAGGTTTTCCACGACTTCAAGTCTTTCAAGAAACTCATGCATGCACTCCTTGCGGAAAACCTTCAAACACTTCAGTGTTGAACCCCTTCGACTCCACACACTCCTTGCAATAGCAGTCCTTCAATAGTTTCTTAGGTTTCAACCCCTAGATTCAAGCTTGGTCTATGCACACCTTGCATGACTCCTGCATCAAATCTTCCCTTCAGAGGAAATGAGAACAAAAGCTAACCTATCTGAGATTTTAGAGACAAAACCTCTGAACCCTTTTGTCAACGCACTCCTTGTGGACAATTCAACTGCACTCCTTGCAGGAACTCTCGCTCAGACAAAGAAACAATTGAAACTCATTTCCTTACTCTCTCTCTCTCTCAGACTTCAAACATTTAACAAGAAATCATTCATACATAGCAAAAAAAAAAAATTGCATGACAAAAAGAGTAAAACCATGAACATACCATTCAGCATACACCTACAAGAAACAAATACAACACCATGAATCTGAATTAAGACTTCTTCTATTAACTCAAATCTCTGTACATGGGTGTTTTCCAAACACAGATTCTCTGTTCCAGCTTTGTATGCTCTTCCCTTGGTAATGTTCTTCACTATCATACAACACTACAATGAGGGTGCCTATAGCCGTTTTCCCTCCACTCCTAAAACTGTCTAATCTGAGAATTCAAAGCTACCTACTAACATAAATGCCTTCTACCTACTATGGACGAGAGCGGATTGCTCAAGGTCCTTTACAATATTACAAGTGTGCTCCTTCTTAATTATCTCATTTAAGATTGGCACATTAACTTCAAAAGTTTTTAAACAATTTATCATGTGTCCAAAATGCGTTGGCGCTTGCCCCACGCTCGCTTGACGTTGGCGATGCTCCTGCATCAATACCGGTGGCCACCCACCTTTTCCAAATTCCAACTGGCTCATCTTGACAGTTTTTAGTTCATCACATTTCTCTGTAATGGGAACATTTCTTTGTAAGTGTGATTTTTGCACTTCTAAGGCTATCCTTAAGCCCTACACAACATCCATGTGGATAAATGTGGCCACCCACCTATTCCAACTAGATTATTTTGGAAGTTTTCATGTCAGTACATCTTTATCTACTTCCAAGGCCGTTTTGGGGCCCTAAATAGTGTTTTCTTGGCTTGCCACAGTTAAATTGTTGATGGAGTTAGAGTTTTACGACATAATGCTTATTTCTCAAAAATACCTTTCCAACGAGCTATCACACCCCTAAAACGGAGATAGTATGCAAAATTTAAGACCCCGAAAAGTCGGTGTACTAACTTACCCCAATGGGGCCCACATGACTTTTGGCGCTTCATCTATGAGGGATAGGTTTTTGGATGTTTAGGATTTTGGAATTCATGTTTATCATAAAAATTCCTTTAGAGCCTCATTGTACTCATCTTCTTCTTGCAAATGAGCGTATCCATCACATATCTTCTCAAAGATAAAGTTGTCACCATTCTAGCAAGTCTTAGACTCTATATTTTTACAGTCTCTGTACATTTCTTTCATTAATAGAAATCATTTATTGTTGTATTTATCTGTTTCTATCCTTTTTTATGGGTATTTCATTGTAATATATCTGCTTTCATTTCGTTCTGAAAATAATCTGGATCAGTGGTATCAGAGTAGGTTGCTCTTGATCGTTTTTTAGTGCATGTCCCCGACGAGGTCCGAGTATATCAAGTTGGGTCTCAAGCGTGTCTCTCTTGAGGACAAACTCTCTTGAATAGCCAAGAAACCCTCCATGGTGGAAGAAAAGAAAAACGGCGAAGCAGAAGATCCTATTAACCGATTGCTTGAGCAAGCTCTCGCGCGAAAGAGGGACAAAATGATGGAGAATTTTACCAACATCCTTAAACGCCTGTCGATAGCAACAGGTGCATATTCATCAAGCGACCACTTTGGAGGAACATCTCCCTTCAAGGTACAAGTTAATTTTGATATTCCAGTATTTGAAGGTCATATAGATGCGGATGCCTTAGAAAAATGGTTAAATTTTCTAGAAGGTTATTTTTGTGTTCACAATTTTTCCGACAAGGAAAAGATCACCTTCGCACTCCTCAAGGCTCTTCCCCATGTCAAACATTGGTGGGAAACTTACTGGGAGAAAAGTTACGCAGAGGAATCTAGAATATATGGGGCTGAGCCCACTTGGTATTTTTTTGTGGATGCAGTCAAGGAACAATACTACCCTATTGATAACTATGAAGACCAGTACATGAGATGGACCACGTTGTGGCAAGAGAAGAGCCAAATGCTATCGGAGTTCACAAATACTTTCCATACCTTTCTCACCAAGCTGGGTATCAAAGACTCTGAGCGACATTTGGTTCTAAAATACTGTGGGGCTCAGCATAGGTACATCCAAACCGAAATGAATTTCCTAAACATCTCATCATTGGGAGATGCCTATCGATTTGTTGTCAAAATCGAGCAGAAATGTAGGCACCAGAAGAACTAGGAGTTTGGGTCTACAAATACACAACAACCAAAGAATGGTAAAGATGACCCTAGCCAACAACCTCCTAACAACCAGTCTAAGACACAGGAAAAGAAGGGTAAAGGAAAGACAAAGAATGACACTGGGAAGTAATGTGACTTCCACAAAATCCCCTGGCACAACATCAATTAATGTCGCTCGAAACAATCATTGGTGATCAAGGTCAAAGACAAGGATCTGAAGCCTGATTCAGAATTTGATCCAGAAAATATTGAAAAAAAATAGGTCATTGATGCAGACCCCACTACTACTATAGCGACCACAACAATTCAACCAGAAGAACCAGTAGATCCTGAATAGTGGGAGCGCCTCTTCCATTCATAGATGTGGGTGAAGGGGACCCTGTTGCATTTCATCGTTGATAGTGCCAGCCGGAAGAACCTCATCTCAACTGAGGTCATCAAACAGTTGGGGTTGTCGACAACACCACACCCACAACCATACAACATCGGGTGGATCTACCAAGGACGAGATCTCTTTGTCAACCTGCAGTGTCGCCTGTTCTATGGAATCCATCCCTTCAAGGATGAGGTATTGTGTGATGTTGCCCCTCTTGATGTCTATGATTTTTTTTTGGTCCAATCATATATGTGGAAATGTCATGTTGTTTATGAGTCTCGACTCTGTAGTGTCATTATTACTCTGGGGGTTAGGATCTACAGGATACCAGAGGTAGTTCCAACTATTGTTCCACCAAAACAGTACCATAAGGTAATCTCTCATACTACGAAATTCATCCTCTACACAATATGTCCAAAGGATGCAAAGAAAGCCACTGCAACCACTGCAGCCTTAACACCTTCTATCCAGCAGAAGTAGATTGCAGAAGAGAAATTAGATATTGTTTCTTCACCTACGATGGTGTGTACACAATGTATCGTCCAACCCAGAGACAAGAGGTCGGTGGAACAGATTCAACCTCGCCAGTAACAGGTTGATGACATCCTTCCACAGACCAAGCAGCGCAACTTCTCCAACAAGGAACGCAACTCACCAAGATTCAGATTTAGAAGTCACTTTCCCCTCTTCCCCGCACACTCAACACAATGGAGACCATTTCTTCCTAAGGGGGGAGGACTAATGATTAATCCAGGTGGATGTTGGTGGCCACCACCCTATTCCAAATTCCAACTGGCTCATCTTGACAGTTTTTAGTTGAGCATGTTTCTCTGTAATGGGGACATTTCTTTGTAATTGTGGGTTCTGCACTTCTGAGGCTATCCTGAATCCCTACAAAGCATCCAGGTGGATAATGGTGGCTTCCCACTTATTCCAACTGGCGTATTTTGGAAGTTTTCATGTCAGTACATCTTTATGTACTTCTAGGGACGTTTTGGGGCCATAAACAATGTTTTTTTGGATTGTCACAATCAAACTCTAGATACAGTCAAATTTTGTTGGCGTAATACGTAGTTCTCTAAAAGACCTTTCCAATGAGTTATCACACACCTAAAACAGAGATCGTATGCAAACGTTATGACCTAGGGAAGTTGATGTACTAACTTACCCCAACGAGGCCCACATGATTTTTGGCGCTTCATCTCCTAGGGTTAGTTTTTTGGATGTATAGAGTTTTGACTATCATGTTTATCATAAAAATTCATTCAAAGCCTCATTGTACTCATATTCTTCTTCTGAATGAGCGTATCTGTCACATCTCTTCTCAGAGATAAAGCTGCACCATTCTAGTGAGTCTTGCACTCTATATTTTTACCATCTCTGTACATTTATTTCATTAATAGAAATCATGTATTGTTGTATTTCTCTGTTTCTAGCAATTTTTATGGGTATTTCATTGAAATATCTCTTTTTTCATTTCGTTCCGAAAATAATCTGGATCAGTGGTATCAGAGTAGGTTGCTCTTGATCGTTTTTTAGTGCATGTCCCCAACGAGGTCCGATTATAGCAAGTTGGGTCTCGATCTTGTCTCTCTTGAGGACAATCGCTCTGGCACACCCAAGAAACCCTCCATGGCGGAAGAAAAAAAAAACAATAGAGTAGGAGATTCTATTAACCGGTTGCTTGAGCAAGCTCTCGTGCGACAGAGGGACGAAACGATGGAGGATTTCTCCCACATCCTTCAATGACTGCCGATAGAAACAAGCACATCTTCATCAAGAGGCCACTTTGGAGGAACCTCTCCCTTCAAGGTACAAGTTAATTTTGATATTCCCATATTTGAAGGTCAAATAGATGCGAATGCATTAGAAAAATGGTTAAATATGCTAGAAGGTTATTTCTTTGTTCACACTTTTTCCGACAGGGAAAAGATCACCTTTGCACTCCTCGAGGCTCTCCCCCATGTCAAACATTGGTGAGAAACTTACTGGGAGAAAAGTTCCACACATGAATCTGGAATATATGGGGTCAAGCCCACTTGAGATTTTTTTGTGGATGCGGTCAAGGAACAATACTACTATGTTGATAACTATGAAGACCAATACATGAGATGGGCCACACTATGGCAAGAGAAGAACCAAACAATGTCGGAGTTCACAAATACTTTCCATACCTTGCGCACCAAGATGGGTATCAAAGACTTCGAGCGACATCTGGTTCTAAAATATTGTGGGGCTCTGCATAGGCACATCCAAACCAAAATGGATTTCCTAAATATCTCATCATTGGGAGTTGTCTATCGATATGCTATCAAAATCGAGCATAAATTTAGGCACCAAAACAAATGGGACTTCGGGTCTGCAAATATGCAACAACCAAAGCATGGTAAAGACGGCCCTAACCAAGAGCATCCTGAAAACTAGTCCAAGACACATGAAAACAAGGGTAAAAGAAAGACAAAGAATGACACTGGGAAGTGGTGCGACTTCCACAAAATACCCTAGCACAACACCGATGAATGTCGCTCAAAACAGTCATTGGTGGCTAAGGTCAAAGACAAGGACTCGAACCTTGATTTGGAATCTGATACAGAAAATATTGAAAAAAGACAGATCATCGAGCATACCCCACTGTTATTGTAGCGACCATAACAATTCAACCAGAATAACCAGTATATCCTGAAGAGGGGGAGCGCCTCTTCCATTCACAGATGTGGGTGAAGGGGACCCTGTTGCATTTCATTGTTGATAGTTGTAGCCAAAAGAACATCATCTCATCTGAGGTCATCAAACAGTTGGGGTTGTCCACAACACCACACCTGCAACCATACAACATCGGGTGGCTTCACCAGGGACGAGATCTCTGTGTCAGCCAATAGTGTCTTCTATCCTATGGATACCATCCCTTCAAGGATGAGGTAGTGTGTGATGTTGCCCCTCTTGATGTATCTGATGTTTTTTTGGACCAACCATATATGTGGAAACGTCATGTTCTTTATGAGTCTCAACCCCGTAGTGTCGTTATTACTCTGGGGGGTCATCTCTACAGGATACTAGAGGTAGTTCCGACTATTGTTCTACCAAAATAGTGTCGTAAGGTAATCTCTCATACTGCAAAATTCATCCTCTTCAAAGTATGTTCAAAGGATGCAAAGAAGGCCACTACAACCACCGCAGCCTCAACACCTTCTATCCAGTAGAAGAAGATTGCAAAAGAGAAAGAAGATATCGATTCTTCACCTACGATGGTGCCTACACAATGCCCTGTCAATCCCAAGACAACGGGTTGGTGGAATAGATTCAACCCCACCAACAACACGTTCATGAAAGCCTTCCATAGACCAAGTAGCGCAACTTCTCCAACAAGGCACACAGCTCACCAAGATTCATATTCAGAAAATGCTTTACCCTCTTCCCTGGGCACTCAACGCAATAGAGACCATTTCTTCCTAAAGGGGGAGGATTGATCCAAGTGGATATTGGTGGCCACCCACCTGCTCCAAATTCCAACTGGATCATCTTGACAGTTTTCAGTTCAACACGTTTCTCTGTAATGGGGACATTTCTTTGTAATTGTGGGTTCTGCACTTTTGGGGCTATCCTGAAGCCATACACAACATCCAGGTGGATAATGGTGGCTGCCCACCTATTCCAACTCGCTTATTTTGGAAGTTTTCATGTCAGTACATCTTTATGTAGCTCTAGGTGCATTTTGGGGCCCTAAACAGTGTTTTCTTGGCTTGCCACAATCAAATTGTAGACGAAGTCAAAGTTTGATGAAATAATACGTAGTTCTCGAAAATACCTTTCCAACCGGATATCACACTCCTTTAACGGATATCGTATGCAAAAGTTACGACCCGGGGAAGTTGATGTACTAACTTATCCCAACGAGGCCCACATGACTGTTGGCACTTCATCTCCTAGGGTTTGGTTTTTTGGATCTCTAGGGTTTTGGCATTCATGTTTATCATAAAAAGGCCTTCAGAGCCTCATTGTACTCATCTACTTCTTGCGAATGAGAGTAGTCATCACATCTCTTTTCATAGATAAAGCTGCCACCATTCTAGCAAGTCTTGCACTCTATATTTTTACAGTCTCTGTACATTTCTTTCATTAATAAAAATCATGTATTATTGTATTTCTATGTTTCTGGCAATTTTTATGGGTATTTCATTGTAATATATCTTCTTTCATTTCGTTCCGAAAATAATCTGGATCAGTGGTATCATAGCAGGCTGCTCTTGATCATTTTTCAGTGCATGTCCCCAACGAGGTCCGAGTATAGAAAGTTGGGTCTCGATCTTGTCTCTCTTGGGTCTCTTTCATTTCATTCCGAAAACAATCCAGATCATTAATTCCTTAACTTCGTCTAACACCATTTGAATTAKATAGTTGAGCTTTAACCTACTCTTAAATTTAATTCAAGGGACCTAGTCCCTAATATCAACATCAAAATACAAAATGGCTCTAACACCTCACTTGTACAACCTCAGGGATAAGATTCATGGAGTATTAGCTAGGGGTTTGTTGTCATTAGGCATCACTAATGGACACCAAATAAAGTTTGGTTAAATGGGAATTCCATGTGAAGTTATCTCCATCCATTTAAAAAATGGTTTGATTAGCTTCCCACGTCCTCCATATACTTTGTGCAAAAAAAGGTGCCAATGAAAAAGTCCTATAAACTCGACTCGACCTCGACCATGATTTTTTCCATAGTATTCTCTTGTTTAATACTTTTCCGAATAAAAGTTATCCAAGGTTCCCAACCATTCAAGGCTCTAAAAGTCCATTTTGTGAATTGTGTGGGTGCTTTGGTAAAGGTGTTAATGATACCCATATCTCCCCAAAATTCAAATTAACTTTATGGAGGCCATTTCAACCCTCAATATTGACCTATAGGAAGCACATAAGTGGTCTCAGTCATTTGTATGTAATAAAATTAAAATGGAGAGAAAAATTCCCAAGGTAAGATATTATTTCATTTACTGAAAGAAATATACTTTAAACATGGACACAACCACCAAATCTTACGGGAATGAGTATTAATCCTTAGTGACTTATTTTTTTTTTTTTTTTAATTAACTAATCTTAACCTAAATTACATTAACTTTTACCCACGCCTATTATTTCATTTTTTTTAAAAGCATCACATATTACTCAAGTATTAATCCTCAGTAACTTATTTATTTTTTTAATTTAATTAACTTATCTTAACCTAAATTACATTAACTTTTACCCAGGCCTATTACTTCACTTTTTTTTAAATGCATCACATATTACTCAATGGAACAAAAAGTGAAAAATAGTGATTAACTCTAAAATAGTGATGCCCCAAAAAAACTTGGCAAACTAGCATCGCCAAATGTTCATGTGTTTCACAATACCATAAAGCATGGATGCGGAATTAGTAATACCAAAATTTTGAAGCCTCGACTTGACAACGATACTTGTTGGAACATAAGCGACCCCAATAATATTTCCAGATAACAAGCACATCCTTCCGTCAACCCCCAGTTTTTATTCAAGCATGCAAGCATCAGTTGTAGAATGACTTCCCACTACTCCATCTCCAATTTCTCAAATAAAATAAACTTGAGTTATGAGGATTAATTTATTTATTTATAAAGATAACATAGGCCAATCTCCAACTCCAATCTCTCAAATAAACTTGAGTTGTGAGGATTAATTTATTTATTTATAAAGATGACATAAGTCAATTTTACAAATTTATCTTTGACACATCAGTGGTAGAATGACTTCCCACTACTCCATCTCCAATCTCTCAAATAAACTTGAGTTATGAGGATTACTTTATTTATTTATAAATATAACATAGGTCAATTTTACAAATTTATTCTTGGACAAAGACTTGGTGAACATATCAGCCAATTAATCCTCGAAGGGTTAGTACAAAAGTTTGATCTCTTAATCTTGGGCCTTTTCCTAGATAAAGTGGCAATGGATTTCCACATGCCTTCTCTTTAAATGAAGCAGCGATGGATTTCCGCATGCCTTCTCTTTGATGGAATCTTCACCACCGTCAACACTCCATGGTAATCAAAAAACAAGGGGTTCGCTCCACTCTGTTAAACTCTCGTTTCCTCTAGAATTAGCCTTTACCACAATGCCTTGCATGCAACTCCTACAACAACGTTATATTTTGCTTCTATGGGCACTATTGTGACTATCATTTACTTCTTACCAATCCACAAGATTGTATTTTAACCCAACCTAAATAGATTAGTGAATCTTATCAAACTAGAATTGTCATTCCTAACAAATTCCACACCAAAACTAAGTGTTCCCTATACACACATCAATATTCTTTTCACAACATTCCATGCATAACCTTCATTGATCCATGCATAACCTTCATTGAATTCATGTATATGAAAACCACGTTGCTATATGATCCCTTGAGGTCACTAAGGAAGTCTCCCTTGTGTTGGATCTCTTTGCATAACCCTCACTGAATTCATGTATATGGAAACCACGTTGCTATATGATCCCTTGAGGTCACTAAGGAAGTCTCATTTGTGTTGGATCTCTTTCCTTCACTAAAACGAGTGAAATACTTGCCTAGGTGACA